>JAJMHP010000020.1:0-229392 GCA_030583235.1 Metschnikowia lunata | reverse complement strand
GACCCATTTTCTCACCTTCTGTTCACCTTGATATTTTCCAAACCAAAAAGCTCCTGCATATACTCCGCCGTCGCGACTGCCTTTGTCCACGAACACGAACACGAAGTCAAAAGTCTGGGGTTGAAAAAGCAGCCTTTCACCAGACAACTATTACGAGGTAATTCGAGAAACAAAAACCAGTGTATCAGTTTCTTCCAGTATATACACAAGCCAAGTACCCACTGAAGGTAAGGCCACGAATATCACCGACCAATTTCGCTCTTTTTAGGGGTCCTAGGAGACTTGTTTCTCCATACTTAGAAGCTCACCCCATTGTGTCTTTTTCACCATAATCCACCATAATCCACCACAATCCACCACTACAAACACCAGCACCTGGCTTATGGGATAGTCACAGATATAAAATAAACCCTCACAAACGCAAAACCTTGAGATTAACGCAAAGCCTCGAGATCTAGACAAAATAAAAAAAGAAAAAAAAAATCAGCTCAATTTCTCGTCGGTCACCGTTATCTTCATGACATCTACTTACACCAACCAGTTTGTCTCGGATATCCCGTTGAAACGCCCTCAGGAGACGTTTGTAGACGACCCTGTGTCGCTCGACGAGGTGTCTTTAAGCGACCTCGTTTTCGACCTCTCCCACGACATAAAACACATAAATAGCCTCCATGGATACCATGCTTTGGCCGTCTTTAAGACGCTTCTCGAGGATCTCATATACTTGTGTTATCGAAAAGAGGCATTGTATGAATTTCGCAAGCGGCAGTTGGCTCTGTATTCTTTAGATCTAGATAAGCTAGCCCAAGAAGATGGCGAAGCGATTTTACAGGATTCTTGCCTTTCTCAAGGTGAGGCCAACCTAGATGCATCTTTCACAGAAGCAAACACATTTCCAGAAGAACAAATTGAGGATAAAGAAGGCGAGCTTTCCGTTTTTGAAGACAACTTGCCAGAAAACACCACATTTGGTCTGGAGGAGTCTCCATTACAGGTACCTTCAACTAATTTAGCCGAGAATGAAATTGCTTTCGTATCAACGGAGCTGCTAGTGCAAACAACGTCACTCGATACTCCCACAGACCTCATCACGTACCAGAATATTGCTCGTCTTGAACAAGAGGTGAAGTTCCACATGGCTGCCAAAATAAAACAACAGGAAGAGCATCTTTTAAAGTGCTTTAGTCTAGCGAGGCCTCCACCCATCACTATCGAGCAGTTTTTGCTAAGAATCAAAACATACCTGCCTTCGATATCGGTGTCTGTCTACATCCACAGCGCCTACATGATATACAAGCTTTGCGTGCTTTTAGGGGTGATGGAATTAACACCTTTGAACGTCTACAGATTCATTTTGGCGCTGCTACGGTGCCTGACGAAGAAATTGGAAGATGTCTATCAAAAGCAGAAAAGTTTTGCGACCGTGGGAGGGGTTGCACTCAAAGAATTGTGCAAGATCGAGGTGAGTTTTCTTTACTTGTTAAACTTCAAGTTGGTGGTGAGCGAGCATACTCTCAATTATTTTTTGACGTCGGAGTTTGTCTCCTTAAATGCTTTTTGTGAAAGTTTGAAACAGGAGGAGGTCGGAAAACATTCGAAGTGATTCGTGAGGATTGGCCGTTTCTCGAATAGGTGTGATTAGAAACTCGCACAACAGATATCGCTAGTGATGTACTATATTATTTAATATCACGAATTGAGCCAAGTGGGCCATAAACCACCACACTAGATACTCTGATGAGAAAGTAATTACTAGCAAAGTTCCCAGAAAAGAACATGAAGTGAAGAAAAAGAAAAGATTGCGATTTCTGTGGATCGAACACAGGACCTTCAGATCTTCAGTCTGACGCTCTCCCAACTGAGCTAAAGCCGCGCAACGCAACCCATGCCGGGACTCGGACCCGGAATCTTTTGATTAGAAGTCAAATGCGCTAACCATTACGCCACACAGGCCGAATTTTTCCAAGAAAAATTGATGCTTCAATCAGTTCTGTCAAGGCAGATAGGGAGGAGGAAGGTTTCAAAAGTTTCAATTTTGCTTTAAAATTACTGAAAAATGAATTTCAATGATTTCTTAGTATTTCCGTTACTCTAAAAAGGGAGGTTGATCTCCTTTTGGGTAGAGGTTCTTTAACAGTGTAACCACTGGAGGGGAATTTCGTGCTTGGGCTTGTCTTGAGCGCCTGAAGTGAGGTTGCGATCTATTGCAGGTTTTTTCTATAGTTCTATAGTTTTTTGCGTTACTGTGCGGGGTGAGAGCTCGTCGCAGTGACATTCTGCAATATGATGTTTCTTTAATAAAAAAATAAAAAAAAAAAAAGGTACGGATTATTAGGAGAGGTAAAAACGTGAGGTTGCAATGATTGCAACGGTTTCTTCATGCAATTTATCACTACTGCTCGTAGTACTAACTACAAATACCCCAATATTTACCGAAGAAGCTTTTATTAAAGCAAAGTAATTTCATTAAAGTTGTTTGCTAGTCCTTTCGATTCCTCACTAAAATAGAAGAATCCCGATTTTAGTTTATTAGAAGACTCAATGAAGCATACCACGCCCTATGTATATCCGAAACCTCTTACATTCAACTATGAGACAACGTCCTTGTTTAAAAAGATAGAAATTTTACATGTTTTTTTAACTCTCTCTATTATCTAACAACTCAGAAGATAACATGTCACCGTTCTAGAAATTGACATAATTTCGACCAGACGTGTTTGTCTTTTGAATTATATATATATATATATATATATATATTTCGATTTGTTCACCGCGCTATTCACTCAATTCTACAATTGGCCTCAGTCATCCCAGTTCTGATAAAATTAACTTTCCCCTCCTTTCGCTAGAAGCGGAGCTTCCGGGTGACACACTCGCTAATAATCTCCGGTTTATGCGTAGCTGCAACCTCTGAAACAGCTACTGACCAGCCACCATCAAAAGAAACGTCAAACTTCGCCCATCGGCTGTACGGGTAAAGCAAAAGAGAGAGAGAGGCTGTCTGCTTGCATACTGGGCTTTGAAGCCGAAAGGTGCGCCAAATCTTAAAAAGACGCCGTCAGAGATTTTCGCAATTTTCCGTGCAGAGAATTCCCGTTCGACCCCGCATTCCGCGAACGCGAGTTAAAACTGTGGACTGGTTCATGGTTCACCTGAATGATAAGTTGGCTGGACTTTGGCCCGAAAAGGGTCCAGA
This sequence comes from Metschnikowia lunata, assembly GCA_030583235.1. Lineage (NCBI taxonomy): Eukaryota > Fungi > Ascomycota > Pichiomycetes > Serinales > Metschnikowiaceae > Metschnikowia > Metschnikowia lunata. Next base: position 226,196 of record JAJMHP010000020.1, on the reverse strand, counting down.
CCGCGATCCGGAATTCGATCCACAATACAATTCAAAAGGCGTCCGCTCAAGTCATGTTTCCCGGCGATGAAACAATAAAAACCGAACGTATCAGAAAAGTGCATCCTCTTGTCTCCCGATATCAAGCATGCCGCTCCAATTAGCAAGCTTCTATAAAACCGATAAGCGTGCATGATGCGTCTGGCTGAAGCAAAAAGCGGAGGTGCGCATCCACAGATAATAAGGGGGAAAGATGGTCTGGAACGTGCCCCGCATGAAGGGAAAGGTGCAAAGATGACACCCCGCATTTCCGCGGATCCGGCACCGGTCACTGACTTTTCGTGCACTTCATCTTGCTTTTCAACGACGCTCCAAGCAGCGGCCCTCACACAATTCACCAATATTCGGACTTATGCCTCAAGTTCAACATGGGTTAAGCCAAAGTTTCAGTCCAGAATGCTTCGAAGAAAATATTCAGGGAAATTCCAATAAAATGACTTATCATGAAATTATGTATAATGTGTGTGTGTATCCACGTGTCTCCGTATCCGCATGTTCGAGTGGCAGTGACTGGCTTCTTTGCGTGTGTGAATATTTCTTCTTCATCGCAGCCCATCAATTGTGTGATTCCATAGATAAATCTCTTTGTCTTGAAAATGAGTAGAGTTTGTCAATAATGCACGATGAAGACTTTTGCTAATGTTTGACTATCATCATATCCTTTTTAGGAAGGTTCTCTTCTTGACCAAAACCGTGAATAACTGCACAAGAGCCGGTGGTCCGTGCGGCGCATTAGATGCTTGTGCTTGAAAGTTGAGACCAACTCTCTTTGAACGTCGCGCCCTGCCGTTCAAACACCGGCATTGAGTTTTTACCTATGCGCTGCTGCTCCGTGCGGGAGGCGTTTATACTTAAACCTTTCGCATTCGGGACCACTCAAACTGATGGTTTGCTGTTAGATGAGGGGAACTGCAAGAGTCATTTCTAAGTAGGCAGACTGAATTTCATTTCGATGATGGGGCCGCCAAAAAAAAGAAAACAAAACAGCAGGCATCAAAGTTTGTAGTTGTACTAACGTCTTTGGTAGAATTACCCTATTAGGCTAGAGGTTACCTCACCAAGCACAAGCGGCATTGCCCTACTTCGCTTTGGCGCACACTGGCTTTTCGGATGTGCCGCTGACGGAGCTTGTGTGCACAATTGCCCCGAAAAGTGCATATCTCGCATACATCTGGCAAAGTGTAGACAAGAGACGAGTGGTGGTGAGGATTCTCTGGATGGAGATAAGATTGCTTGGTGCCCATTGAACACAGCCATATGTAATTTGAAAGATTACAATCTGATTCTTTAAATTATCATACTTTTTCACGGAATTAATGTCTGAAGTATCAAAGCTTACGCCGCGGGCCGTGGGTCATGGACCACGACCCGTGGACAAGGACGGCCGTCAATTGAGTTCTGCATGTACAGTGACGCACTGCTTTTTATCTCCGAAAACCGCATTTCCCCAGATTACCGCTTTTGGACACTTCTTTCAATGCCAGATCACCTCCTGAGCTGCACAAGTATATAACAGATTCAGGTCCAGCAAATAGTTTCTCCCACAAGTTTCACAGATTTTCCGTTCATATCTCGCTATTTCGAAAAACTTCGTTTTTGCCAATCTTCTACTTGAATCGGCTAGACACAAATCCCTGAACTCTTTGAAAACCCGCCTTAGTTGTTGTTCGCGGCTTTGGTGCAGTTTTTTTTTTTCAGCTCTTATCTATTACTACACATCAGACACCGTCTTCTTACCGGCTTGAAGAAGTGTCACAGCAGATCAATTCGAGTCAATTTTCATCATTCCTTACTTCAAACACATCACAACTTACGCAACCTTCATAATACAGATAAATCATGTCTTTCACGGCCACTGCCACTCGCGAAACACCCCCCACTAGCATTAACCTCAACGTGTTTAGCCATCCACCCGTTAAACGGGAGTTGCTCAAAAACACAACTTTGGAGTCTCACTTGATGCCAGTAATCACATTTTTGAAACCTGACACACCACCCACACAGCACTCCGATGACGAAGATATTTTTAACCTCGATATGGTCACGATGGATATGAATTTTGAGCAGGCATACTCCATGTACTCGCAACTTCAGCAAAAAAACGCAGTTCTCGAAGTAGAGCGCCTTCTGAAGGCCCAACAGGCAAACCACAATCGTCACCATAACCCACGGGCTGCAGGCAGTACGAGAGGTCATGGAAGTTTGGATGAGGGTATGTTTCCGCACAGAGCACCTAATCAATCCACAGCAGCTAGAGAATGGTGTCGGACACCCAGAAATTATCCTGGCGAATTCAGTGATTCCAGTGAAGCCCGTCTTTTTGCTTCTCCTGCAAAGTATCAGACACATCTTCCTCCATCACATCTCAGTTTATCACCAGGTGTGGACAATGTCTCTCCGCGTCACATGTCCCTCCCAGCTCTATCGACTGGTCCCTTAATCTCACCTCCTGGAGAGATGAGTGAGGGTTTCGATTTTGAACATCAACACGAAAAGTCATTATCACCACACGAGACCAATGATGATGCCGAAGATCAGTTCTTCTCAACAACCGAATCCAGTGCTTTGGACAAGTTTTTGGACCAATTAGCGTTTTCCTCGGAGGTGAATCCGCTCGAGTACTACAGCCAAAACCAGCCCAAAACGCCGCATTTCTTTGATTTGCAAACAATGAGTCCCATGGAAAGCACAACGATCTCCGAATCTGTGAAGGCGGAAATCGCCAGTGCGTTCAAACCACAAGAGACTCAGGATTTGAAGAGCTTTGCTCCAAAGGAGACTGTGAACACACAACTTCGGACGCCAGAGTCCACAAGTCGTATTTCGTTAAAGCGGGATCGTGAAGACTCGGTTTCCCCGGCGACCTCCGTTCAAAAAAGAAAGAAACTGACCAAGCCCTTGCTCAGCTTGACCCAAAAAAGATTGAACCACTCTCACCTGGAGCAGAAGCGCCGGGTGCTCTGCAAAGAGGCATATGACAGGTGTTTACGCTTGGTCACCGACGTTGACGACTATAAGAACGAGTTAGTATCGGCAGGCACCAACTCCAAGTCCAGAAAAAAATCAAAGAGGAAGCAGATCAATAAAGAAGGCTTGCCCAATCTCTCGAAGCATTCTGCGTTGCTCAAGATCAGCAACGAGATCATCAAGATTCGGAGCAAAAACGAAGAGTTGAGAAGGCTTCTTGGCCAGATCTAAGTCCATCAGTTAACTGCATAATATACCAATTTCCCTGAAATTTTATTGGGTTCCGTATGACGTAAAATGTAGCAAGCATTGGAGATAACCCACAAACACAACTCTAAGTATACTGGATCTGGTATCTCTTTCTTACATTCTCTTTTAGATTCCTTAGGTCTTTACCTCCTTTGAAACTTTAGGTCCTCAAAGAATAATTCTTTTTTTACAAGGCCCAAAAACCAGCTCATCTGAGATCTCGTTCATAAGACATGATGTGACTGGCCTTACTTAAGGCACACAACAGCGGATCAAGGCAACTAATTGGACGAGCCAAAAGGGAAAAAAAAAAAAAAGAAAAAAAAAACATTTTGAATATTTTGAAATTTAAAAATGAATTTTCAAAGACCAGACTATCCTTCTTTATATAGTTGGCAGCTGTGGTATTCAACCTGATTCTTTACCCCTCTTCATACAACATACTGTCTTCTTTTCCATTTGCAGCCACTACGCGCCCAGGCCCAACTCGCAAGATACTCTTTCCCTTCATGGGAGAGGGGTAGTCACTGCTTTTCTATGGACAAATAAAAAGATCATACATCTGTTGGGCAATCATTACCCAACAAATACTAAAACACCCCCTCAATGATCTTCCCCGCTTTCTCACTGCAATATAAAAAGCACCATGTCCGCCCTCATGTTCAAGTGCATTAGAGCGCGAAATAGCGGCTCTTATACAATGCTCACTTTTGTATTATTTTGTGGTTGTCCGGTCGCGTTACTCATGGACGCATGGACGCGCAGCCTTTGGACATCCTCGATCTCGGTGCTTCTAGGTTCTACTTTCTCTTCCTCACTCTGATCAAACACATATCAGTTGCGGCCATGCCATCTTCGAAGTCAGCAACACCGTCCATTCCACCCGGCCATGCAACTGAAATCCTTAAAATCGGATCCCGCGAAGAAATTGCAGCCTTGGCAAAACTCAGTCCGGCGAGTCTTCCGAACGACGCGCTTGTAGCGTCTCTCCAAGAAAACCACCCTGATGATCCTCGTTGGAGGCTGTTCAGAAATGACCCAAACTATGTCTTTGTTGTGAACTGGCTTTTTCAGTGCAGGGGTTACTTGAGGTTGGCTAGTGAGCATTTCGACTGCGATCTCTTCGAAATCGAGCTTTTCGAGTTGGTGAACCCTCCGCCCGTCGATGATATGGCACTATTTCTCAACAAGGTCAAACTCGCCTTGATAAGCAAGGTTCACGGGAAAAAAGTGCAATCCCTAAGTATGTTTGAGACCTTGTTCCGTGTATACTTTGGAAGCGAAACACCGCTTTCAGGGCCTACCGAGGAGGAGGAAAGGGCTGCAGAAGAAGCAGACCTTTCAACTGCCGATGCCTCAACCGCGACCTACCCTTATTTTGACCAACTATTCATCGACGAAAAGTTGAGCATCTTGTCCATGTTAATTATAGAAGTCTCACAGTACCCTGACTTCCGTGAGTTCATCGATAAGAATAAACTTTTCCCCGATAGTTTGAGGCTTCCATCCATTTTAAAGGTGCCTTCACGTGATAGATTCCGGGGAGAAGACTACGTTGAAATTTTTGACGGTACCGCTTTATACAAGCGCACTTATACAGTTGCAGAGCTCGTTATTCCGAAAAAACGGAAATTGGCCCCTGCCGACCCGGAGCTACACTACCCGGAAGAGTCATTTGAGTTTGCATCCATCGAGTACCAACTCATTTACAAGGATGTGTATGGACTAGATCTTTTTGTGAAGGAGTTGAAGCAGAACAGAAAGCTAAAATTGAACAAAGCTCTTTTGGACATCATCGCCGACCCACTGAGCATCTCCAATGTCTTTTCCTATGACATCCGCAAGAGAAAAATCATTGCCGGCCGGAAGAAAGAATTCGAAATGGCGCGTCTCTTGGCTACGAGGAAAAGATCGTCACGTATCGAGGCTAAAGAGAAACAACGCGAATTGGAAGAGCAAGAAAAAAGAGCCCAGCAGCTTGAGGACCTCAAACATGCTTCTTCAAGGCGCTCTCAGAGAGGCCATCTTCAGTATCAGCAATATTCGCGACAGGATTTCACAGCAGGTCTTTCGAGGGAACAAAGGCTCAACCTACGCAAGGAGAAGGGTGCAGATGATACCACATCGTACCCAGAAAATGCTTCTCATGCCGAGCTGAGTATTGCCGAGCTGAGTATTCCCGAACTGAGTATTGCCGAGCTGAGTATTCCCGAACTGAGTATTGCTGAACTGAGTATTGCTGAACTGAGTATACCCGAGCTGAGTATTGCCGAACTGAGTATACCCGAGCCAGAGGTGGCCCAAGTGGAGAACGGTGAGCCGGTCACAACGTCCAGCTCTGGAAGCACCCAAGAAAACTCCAAACAAACGCCTTAAACCAACAGCGAAACCGCAACCTCCCAGGGCAATTTGGTGAGGTCAAACAAGCACTCCATCCCCCAAGCACGGATCCTGTGGGGTTAGACAGTTTAGACTAAAGGTATCCGAAATACCATGCTATCAAATGTGAAGTTCATAGAAGAAAGAGAAAAGCAGAGAAGAGCAGAGAAGAGCAGAGAAGAGCAGAGAAGAGCAGAGAAGAGCAGAGAAGAGCAGAGAAGAGCAGAGAAGAGCAGAGAAGAGCAGAGAAAAGAAAACAATAGAATAGAATAAAACAGAATTGATGCTTGTCTTCCTGGGTCAGTAGTTCATCGTGTTTCGTTTGACTCCGTTAATGAGGTTCTTTAGGCCGTACCCGTTGCTTTACGACATCAATTGGAAGACATTCTTCCTTATCGTTACCATAATTTTCGTCATCATAATCTTTGTTATCGTCACGATTGCTATGAAGAGTATGTCGAAGGTGCTGTCGATTTTGAGAAGCTTGGCATAAGTGATGATGGATGGAATTACCTCACAAACTACAACATTTCAGAAGTGTTTCGAGTGCCCACTAGGAAGCACTAAGCATCGTCATATCCCACCGTTCAAGAGACAAGCCCAAAGATTTACAAGGAAAAAAAAAAAAAAAAAGGCTTTCAATAACGCGTGAAGGGCAATTTGCTTTTTTTTTTTTTTAATTTATCGACTTCGGTTTGGACGAGGTGAGACAAAGCTACTGGAATGTTGCCCGATTCACAGCGAGATTATTAGCTTTCACAAGTCGCTTTATCTCTAGCTTCAAGCCTCAGGTGCTTGAGATTGTTAGCCTTCCAGAATTTTTCAGAATCTTCCACAGTCCAACAACAGCGCCATCAAATATCTCTTCAATGAGGTGTATAATATGTGTAATATGTATAATATGTCTAATATGTGTAATATGTGTAATATGTATAATATGTATAATATGTCTAATATGTCTAAGATGTGTAATATGTGTACTATGTGTAATATGTATAATATGTCTAATATGTCTAATATGTCTAATATGTCTAATATGTCTAATATCTACAAGGATACAAAAGTCATTACAAGGATGAATCGTCAGCACTTCCGTAATTACCGCGGAGGTGCTTTCTCTGAGACCTGCTCATCCTGAGCTGGAATATATTTTGTCAAGCGTAAAAGCGAAGCTGAGTTCGGAAACGAGAAAAAACTCAGAGAGAAGCCAACTTGAAGAGCAGAACGTCATTCAGTTTTGCAAAACTGGAAAACCGTTTTTTAATCTATTTTCTCTTGTAGCTGAAGATTACTTTGCTGACAGCTACTTTAGCACACGCCCGATTCAGCTCTCTTCTGTATCAAAGACATAGCCACAAAAAAAGAAAATTGGCAAGAAGAGAAATTGGCAAGAAGAGAAACCGTCGTCTCCCTGAAACAGGCCCTTAAGTCCTGGGTGTAACCATGAACGAAGATTAGCCTGATGATATAGACGGTAAGATTGACGCGGTGACGGAGAACGAGACGAGTGCCGAAAGCGCTGACTTAGAATAAGGTAAGTTATTCAAATGATGAATTCTACCAAGTTTTGGTTCTTTTGAAATTTTAGTTTTCTAATGATATCTCTAACGCGTGATTTAACTTCCACGGGTTTCGATTTCAATTTACCATGTGTTACTCTGACTTGAAAGTAAGCAACATCAATTGTACCAGCTAATCAAAGTCAAGATTTGCGTTCACTTTCATCTGTCTGATAGGATAGTATAATCAGCCTGACCCCGTGGAGTTATCTTGTTGAATATAATTGTCACTTGTTTGACATATCCTAGAGACTGAACAAGTACTACTCGGACGGCAATGAAGAGGAAGATAAGGATTATGAGTAACGATCACGATAACGATAACGGGTACGAGTATATGGAATTCACTGTCCTGGGTGATAACCATGCTTGATTACCAAAATACATGAGTAAAGGCACGATGGAAACTGAAAGAAAACTGACTTTAAAAGTAAGATTTATCAAGAAACTTGAAATTATAATCATTGAGTATTCGAGTTAGCGTTGAGGGTATGTTAACCCTTCATCTTTAAAAAACATATAGTGGGGCGTTGTTTGAAAAAATTTTCAAAATGCAATGAAGCTTTAGATGGAGATAAAGCCGAAATACGATTTTCTTCCGAAGACAATAAAGAAACGTGTATCAGACCATTCATCTTTTTTCTCATGAACAACATCCAATGCAGTGCACCACGCATAATCCAAAGCGATTAACTGTATAAAGTAATATATGACGAAGCCTAAATTCCAAACGTAGCATGCATTGATAAACATCGCCAATTCCTCACAAATTCAACTCATCCAAAATCTGGCTGGCCAAGGTCTTGTAGCTCCATGTATTTCCCAACGTCTTTTTGAACTGAACACCATACAATCCAACGAGCGGCACTTTAACAATATTGATCTCAAACTTCAACGGTGTTTTGCGTACCGATTTCTTTTGTGCCTCCTCGTCGCTAAACACACTGTTAGAATGCTGGTGTCTTGCTCTTTGCTCGATTCTAGATGATACAAGCATATCGCTTCCACCAGCATTCAACTCTCCATTGATGGAATCCATGGAATCGTCGTACGACAACTTTCTCATATGGGCAAGGGTTTCTTCGTCCAAATCACCTTCGTCCATCTCGCCATTTCCTGATAAAAGCCGGTTGATTTTGGCCGCGGCAGGTGTATTCGGCGGCATCAACGATTGCGAGCCATTTTTCTTTCGGTAGTTCTGCAAAAACGATTGGCCAATCGAGAATTTTCTTCGGTGCCCTAAATTCATCGAATTAGACGACTTGTGGCCCTTAGTATAAGCGTTGGGTGAAGAGATGTGCAACGATCCTTTTCTGCTGGGCTGCTTCGATGATGGCTGGGATGGAGTGACCATTTGAGGAACTCTCATGGTGTTTGTTTCTCTTTCAGGGGTCCGCGTGCCTTCAACATCATCTTTAAGTTTCTGTAGCGACTCAGAGGACAGTTCAAAGGCGTTCCCATATAAGCGTTTTTCTTCGCTATTCACATCCAGTCTGTACTCGTCGATAATCGTGCTTGCCGTTGGCGTCACGTGATCACGAGACGTATCGTCTTTCGGAGGGGCGAAATTTGCATGTACACACAAAAAGCCACCTTTCACCTCTTGGAATCTGACTCCTAGCTTGCTTAAAGCGCTGAGGATATTGTAACGAATCACTGGTAAAGGTTTGGTGGAAGTAGTCTGCACGCTGAAAAATCCCTTCAAGAAAAGCGTTTTTGGATACTCAATCGACGGCATGCTGTTGCGCTTGGCGTTGTTGAACTCCTCGATAATCTGCGCCTCGGATAATTGCGGAACGCTTAACTGAGGAGCGTCGTCGAGAGTCACATCGTCAAAGGCACCGGCCTCCGGACTATCAATATGCACATCAACTCCATCATCACTATTTTGCGCTGCCATAGTATTGGGTAGTGCTGGTCTTTCTTTCTCACCTCTGTAGTAGGCCGAGTCTTTTCTCGCATGCAGTCCAAGCGATTTGGCCCTTGCAGTAGGATGGAAAGAGGGCTTGACTGGTAGGTGAGTTTTTGGACTTTCAAAGGCTTGGATGGCCTCTGGTGATGCTTGGTTTTTGATCTGCGCAGTATTGATGTTTGGTAGTGGCGGAAGATACTCCAGGGGAATATACCCATGTGTTTTGCCAGCACTGGAATGCGACCGGTTATGAGACCTGTAGTTATAGGCGTCCGAGTTAGGCTTAGACCCACCACGGTCTTTACTTGAGCTCTTGTCGGAGACCAAATCAGCCCTCGAGTCTGACTTCTCCTTGGCCGTGATTTTCATGCTCATGCCACGACGAACTAAAGGATCTGATGCTTGCGCATTGAGGCTACCGTATTGAGACCGACCACTTGTCGATGGTTGCAAAGTCCCGGGAGATAAAAAGCTCGATGGCAGAGAATCTCTTGTGGGAGACAACTCCGTAGTAGGAGATGGGCTTTGGTTCCTGTTTTTCTTGGATGACATCCTTCTCAAGAGGTTATTAAAGCCCGCGGGCTTTCCGGCGTTTGGATCCAACGTTTCAGGGACATTTGCAGGCGGCCGAGGGCTCTGTTGCCGGAATGGAGGGTCCATTTTATCCTCACGCCTTGTGTTACTAGCAGGTGTTCTCTCAACAATGCTTGGTTTCGCCAAAGTGTGTGCTTGCTCGGGATACTGAAGTGTAGGAAGTCTCTGTTGAGGTGGAGGCGGTGGCGACCGAGGATGTGGCGTGCTAACTGAGTTGTACCCTGAATTGAAAGGATTGATGGGTTGTTCTGGGCGGTTGGGTTGTTCTGGGCGATTTAGAGATGCCAGTCTCGATCCCCCGCGACCGGACGAATCTGTTGGCACGGGAGGAAGAGTGTTCTGTTGAGAAGAGCTCCTCGATGCTTGGGTGGGTTGACTCGAAGGGCCTGGTTGAGTAGATTGCGGAGTTGCAGACTCGGAATATTGCTGGCGAAGGTGAGATTTCATGGCCTCCTCCTTCGCCTTCTTCCTCTTCTTCATTTCGTCCACCAAGTAGTATATCGACACGAGCGGATGGAATCCGTAGACCGGGTCGGCGCTGTACGATTGATAATGGCGGCCGTGCTTTGCAATTTTGTGCCAGTTGTCCGAACACAATTGATAGTCCGGGCTGCTGATAATCAGGGTCAACTCGTCCGTGATTGAAGACACCGTTCCTAGATCAAGCGAGGCAATGGTCTGCACAATCTGTGGGTCTAAAGGCAACGTCAAGGGCGTCCGTTTCGGAGCATAGCTCGGCGTCAGGAACTCGAACCCCTTGTTCATCCATGGATGCTGAATCACCTCGCTAAGAGTGGCTCTTTTGGCTGGATCCACAACTAGCATGCGCGAAAGTAACGACACGCATTCCCTGGAGATAAAGGACGGGTATTCCACATTTCCCTTTTTGATTTTATCATGCAACGCCGAAACCACCGGATCATCGAACGGCACTTTGCCGCAAACAAGCACGTAAAGAACAACTCCAAAAGACCACACATCCACTTCTGGACCCGTGTAAGGTTTCGCACACAAGAGTTCTGGCGCTGCAAAGTACAAGGACCCACAGTACGTCTTGAGTAGGTGATGCGGCGTGTACAAGTTCGACAAGCCAAAGTCAATGATCTTGATCTCGCCGTCCTTATTGATCATGATGTTCTCGATTTTGAGATCTCGGTGTACCACGTTGTTCTTGTGGCAGTAGTCGAGAGCAGAGGCAATTCCACGGGCAAACTTTCGGGCATATTTCTCATTTAAGGACCCGTGCGACACAATGTAATCAAGCAACTGGCCGCCTTCAACGTACTCGAAAAGCATGTAGTAATGATTGGTCATGGGCACCATTTCATAGAGCCGGCAAATGTGTGGATGGAAGAGCAAGCGGCCCAAGGCGCCCTCTCGTATCGTCCGCTTATCTCTAGCCACTTCCTTCTCGTACTCTTTCTGACGCTGGACCACCTCTTCTTGTGACTTAAGCGGCGGGTCATTGGCGTGTGCCCTTTGGTACAACTTAGCCGCCCGGGGCACGATTTTCACCGCACATTTCTCGCCCGTGGAGTTGTGTTTGGCCAATTTCACTTTCCCCATTGACCCGGCACCAATTGTGCGAATAAAGTCCCAATCACCGATCGAGCGGCGATAAAACTGCTGCTGTGTTTGATCAGACGCCGGCGTGCCCTGTTTTTGTGGCGGTGCATTTGAAGTATTGGGCGAATTGGGAAAATTCACCGCATTGGCCATCGCCAGGGGTGCTGTGTTTTTAGTAGCCGCTGCCCCTTGTCCAATAGCCGCCGGGGGTAACAATTCTTTATCCGGGAGTTGCTGGGGATATTGCAGTGATTGGCCCGACATGGCCGGAACTTGTTTCAGGGCCATATTTGCCTTCATTTGTGGCGTATTTGTTTGGTCTGACGACGATCTCATGGACCCCGACACACTTCGAAGCATGCGAGGCGTAGCTGCCTGAGGGGCATTTTGTTTGCCGCCAGCGGTTGGCCCCGTGCTCATAGAAGCGGACTAGATAAAAAAAAAATTGAAGAAAAGAAATAAAGCCCCGGAAATTGACGGTTTATATCGTGTCACCAAAATGTGGAAGAAGTGGTGCGATACTCACAATGGCCTCAGTGACTTGTGCTAGATATGAACTGGACTTGACAATTGATTGCTCGAGCCCGGCGTCAATAAAAAAAATGGGGATAAAAAATAAAAAATAAAAATGAAGTAAAATAAAATAACACAAGATGTTTTAAATCCCTCGAAAATCTGGTGCTGAGGCCTCGTTGTTTGTGGGTGTGCCAAAAAAATGTGGGGCCCCTTTCTCCGACTCAAGGTAATGGCAGGACTATACGTCGAGGCAAAAAGAAGCGTGGGCGACGGAAAACCCAAAGAGAAATAAATATGAAAAAGAGAAATTCCCTTCAGATTTGCGTTTTGGACGTGTAGCAGCAGCCGCCGGGTAATCGCCAGATCTTTAATAGAGGCGTCGTCCTGAAGAATGTGGGAAAATGCCCAAACAAGAAAAGCGTTCCTGGGTCGCTTTTGCCTTGTGCTGGTGGTGGGGTGTTTTTCTGGTTATGAGGCCTGGATCGCCGAGGGTGCACACGCAGCAATCGACATTCCACCAGGAACAGGATGGACGAGACAAAGGGCCAAAGAAGAGGGGCAAATTATGGGCATTTGTAGGGTTCTTTTATCTGGCGTTGTTTGAATTTATTTGTCTTTTTCGTGTTTCTTTTTGTGTTTCTTATTTCTTTGTCGTACTATTACTGAGGGTATTTATTTGCCAGCGTGTGTCTGCTGCTTCTATTCTTCTATCGCTCCATCACAGTACGCGGGCCTGTCTACGGAGAGACCGGGACGATCGACGCAGATGCCTGTGTGCAGTCCAAAAGGATCAGTGGGCGCCCGCCCTGGCTCCGGTCTCGACTCAGACGGGAACTTTGGGCCACGGGCCACGGGCCAATGATCCGCGATGATCGCGTGCTGATCTTACTCAAACAAGAAAATTGAGATGGAAGGCGGGTGAATTATGGAGATATTTGGGCAGTTTTGGGAAATAGTTCTTTTAAATAAATGTTAGAGAGTGTGCATTTAGGTGGCTTTTGTTTTAAGCAGAGATCAAAGTGACTTGGGCCGATTCAGATTTTTACCCCCTCTTTTCGTTATTTGCAATCTCCACAGGTGTCTCATACAATAAGAAATTAGGAAAATGAAACCGCGATCAGTGCCATCAATGCTTTTCCCAACATAATATCGATAAAGACGATTAAAATTAGGACACTAGAAAAACGGGAATGATTTTGATAAAAGAAAAGCAAATGTGAGAAAGAGAAACATACGAGAAGGTTCATGTTTTTTATTTCTTTCTTTTTTCGATAAAAACATCGCTGTTCAAATGGATTAACCTGGAGTCAAGAATGCATTCAGTCTCCATAGTTAAGAATCGAAGTCAAGTGAGTTGAAAGATTCAGTTTTTCCCGAAAATCCACACACAACGTAAATCTGATATCATCCCTCCTTTTTTCTCCAATTATTCTTCGTCAAGCTCCACCTACATTGATCACCTACCGTCTACAAGAAAGAAACCAGCAAACGAGGCACCCCATTTCAAAGCTGATCTAGTCTACGCTAACCGAATCTACGCTAACCGAGGCTACGCTAACCGAGGCTACGCTAACCGCTAGCACGCATAATTCCAGCCGTTTTTCCCTTTCACGCCCATTCATTATTCGTTGAATCTGTATTGTAATTTTTTTTAAAAATGTATAAAGCTGAAAAGCCCCGCAGGTTATCAATGGTCCTTGTGGTGCTTCAAGTGAGCCTGGTACTCCCAAGTGTAACCGGCCACAATGATAAAGATAGCAAGGTGGAGCAATGGTTTGCCTGAGGCGTTGTCGCCGTCAAAGTAAGCAGCCTTATACTTTCCCCATGGAGTGAAGCTCTTTTTAGCAGCTGGAGCTGGACCAGTAGGCAATTTTTTGTAGAACGATACAACCTCAGCCATTTTCTTGGCGTTGGGGTTAGATCCGATGTTCTGTTTGTGTTAGTATATTTTAGAATTGGAGAGTGGCTTGCTTTTCGTTCCTTGTGGATTCACAAGCTTGTTGCGGCTTGTCTTGAGTCTTCACGACTGGATGAAGGCACTAAAAAGCGGTCAGGTAATTGTGATTATGGCCTCAATCATCAAGTATCCGTCTCGTGCAGCTCGCTCATCAGCATCCTTAAGCATAAATCTTCCATTTGTTGTAAACGAGTGATAACATAATGTGCCCTGTTTTGCACCAACGAAGTCCACGAAAAACACACAAGATGCCTTTATATCGATTATAATCCTAGTCCTGAGAAAACATCCGTGTGGAAGACACCTCTTTAAAATGAAACCAGTGAGTGAATGTAATAAGTGTATATTTAGCTTCACGCGTTCCGTCTAAACCAAACACTACACCTTCAATTTGAGATTCTATTCAGTACAAAGACCTGTAATCTCGGCGATTAAAGCCCTTCAAAAGGGAGCCCATTTCATTGTGGATATTGGTCGAATGGGCTGAGAAAAACGGGAGACGCTGGCCCAAAAATGGGGACGTTTGTTACTTCGACCCAACAAAGGAAAAAGAACCAGAAAAAGACGAAAGTAGGGTAAACGAGGGGAACATACCTTTGCAGAAGCAATTTTGGGAGGGATCAAAGTGGACAATTGTCTTCTAGCGGCAAACATTATGGATGATATGAAGCTAGTTGTAAGCTATAGCTAGAATTGGAGGCCACTTCAGGCTCGGCTTTTTTTCGCTCTTGTCGCGAAACGGACGCTCATTCGTTGGAGAGCCGGACTGTATGCAGTACAAACTATAAACGCCGGGAACCGACAGAATCTAGGTCTAAGTTCAGGTGGGGGGATCGGGAATGAGGGCAGGTTTGGAGATAGTTGTGGGATTCTGATTGGCATTTCTGATAAAGAGCCTTTAATTTCCAGGAAAACTTGGCGCTAGCAAGAGCTGACGACGAGGAGAAACGCCGAAAAGCGTTCTCGTCACGTGATCGACTCACACATCACGTGACCACGTCTTCCCGGTGACGGTTTTAGGCCCGACTACATAGCCTGACTGTGTCTAAAAAGCATAAAGTATCTCCAAAGAGCTTATCAATCTGCTTCAGTATTTCAAAATCATCGTTCTTCAAAATAGAATCCGTCCATTCATCGTTTATTACTGCCCAAAGACAGACCTAGCACTCACTAATATACAACACTGAAAGTTAGTAAAACTGGTCAGTAAATTTCAATATTAACACTCTTTTGTGTCCCTTCGCATTTACATACCGTTATTTCCCCTGATAAACACATCGCCGTAGGACTTTGTTTGGGTTTCTTGCACTTGTTCTTTTGCTGCATGCAAGACGACATTCATATATCCGTCGATGCTCTGCAAGTCGCCCTGATATTCGACACCATTATGGAGCTTAACAACAACAGCACTTCCGATGATAGACCCGAGGAACTTGGTAGGGTCTGTTTTTGTTTCTGCCATTTCGAAGGTGGTGTGGAAAGAAACAATGGGGTCTTGTTGCGGTGAGGTTTAAGGAGAGAGGTCGTGCCGAGCTCAGGAAGAATGAATATCGAAGAGCAAGAAAGAAAACGAAGAAAAATAAATAGAAATCACGGAAGAATGAAGAGAGAGAGGAAAGAGAAAGTGGAATAAAGCGGGAAGGGAACGAAAGTAATGAAAAGAAAAGAAAAAAATCGATTCAATGTGAAAAACACAGGTTCTAATTTCCTCTTCAGCGTTGCATGCTGTCTCTCAATTGCGTCTCAAGATTCGCACTTTTCGACCTCAAATTCTTTTTAATCTGCTTGGGCATTTCTTTCTTACACGTAATAAAGCATTTTCTCCTGTTTTTTTTTTTTTTTTTCCAGTCTTTCTCCTTTTCCAGTCTTTCTCGGGAGGGGGGGGAACAAAAATGCAAAAAAAAAGAGATTCAGACGATAATACCGTAATATACCTGAAGAAATTGCCGGTTTAAGCTGGAGAGATTCCGTGAGCGAAGGCTAACTAATTTTTGCGTATGTGCGCGGGCCCCGGACTGTTGAGCCGTGATGTCAGCGACGCCACTTTTCACTAAAAAATCGCTAATATCGATATTATTGTTATGTTAGAGCGATAGTGCAATTTCCAATCGCTAACGTAATAATCAATCACTAATGCAAAAAGTCCGACGATGTTTTGTGGGAGAGTATATTGTACAAAATATTACTCCACCACTACGAAGGAGAATGAGAAGAATGATGTGCGTATGATGATCTTGACCCGTTTCTTCCGTGTGCTTTGATTGGATTGAGAACCTGATATGTATTATCGAAAATCCGTTTTCTCTCGATAGCAAAATTATGAAGGTTCCCGACCGTTCTCGACTTAGAATTATAGCGGCAAATTATACTATCGTCGGCATGCCAAGGGAGAGATGGCAGTGCGCTCTGACCAAACAACATCAACAATTTGCATGCTCCTGTGAATGCCACCTCTAATAACATCTCCAGTAGCAGCCTTTATCAACTCTTTCTACGACAGCATCCCTTTTCAGTATTTAGCTTACTTAAGGATACTGTCCTAAATATCCTATATGTCGTTCAATGCTTTCAACACCCCAGAGTTTTTGCAAGATTTAGCGATTCTGCACTTCTTTTTGCGTGGATTTAGGTGAACAAGGTCAGTGCCCCAAGTCAAATTACTTTCGATAATATCGATTTATTCTCTGGCATTATTATAGGTTATAGATTGGTGATCGATATTGAAACCGTTATTATTATTATTGTAATTAGATTAGCGATAATATTAATAGTATTATTACTATAATATAATAATATTATCGCTAATTCGCTAGATACGCTAGTCACCAACATCCCTGGCGCGAGGACCCTTCGGTGAGCCCTAGATGGGCAGATTTTGAATGTTTCCCAACTTGATAATCTGATCACATTTCTATTTTTTTGTTATCTCTCCTCCTTCTTGTTTTCTTTTTTATTTTTCTTTGTATTATTTTATTTTATTTTATTTTATTTTATTTTACTTTATTTTACTTTATTTTACTTTATTTCATTTTTCGTTCTTCTTTCTTTTTCTTTTCCTCCTCTGAGAAACCATGCCTTTTTTCAGTCACTGGTTATTAAGCTAGTCGGCTAAGCAAATCTTTTCTGTATCGGTCACAGCAACAGAACGAGTGGCAGCTTCACGATTAGACTTAGGCCGTGCTTGATCTAACAAGACGTGCAAACTAGAAATATAGGCCATATGTTGCCACCTTATAGAAAAAAAATCACAAAACAGAAATATCAAAAAATTCAAAAGATCAAAAAAGACAAAAGCCAGCCCAATCAATGGCAATTATGGAAATCCCGGAAACTCATCCTTCCATAACTCAAAATGTTTCAGCACCAGTCGGCCCAACTGAACTCATTCTGCCGCCTCAGTTAGCGTTCACGAAAAAAGAAGCGCGACATAGGGTAGGCGGAGGGCGGGCGGGGTCACGTGACCAGTGTTGACGCGAGCCGCCGTGGTGGCCGATAGAAAAACACTTTCTTCATATTTAGGACCTCGTTCTCACTTCCTTTCTCTCACGATTGGGACACCTTTTTTCTTTACCCACCAAAATGGACAAGCTTAAGGATGTATGTATATGACCCGGTTTATTAGTGGACCCAGCAGCACGTGATGTGCCCCCCTTTGTCTCCAATGGAAGGAATTAAAAAAAAAAAGGAAGGATCAGCCGCTGGTGATTTAGCCCCCCTACTTTTTTAACCCCTCACCGCGTTAGGTATACACGTGTTAAAAAAAAAAAAAAATGTGATCTCGCGTGGAACAGGGGTTAGAAGCCGGCGGCAAAACACAAACCAAGTGGCGTACGTGTTCAAAAACATACTAACTTCTAGAAAATCAACAGTTTGAAGTTAGACGCCGAAAAGTGGCAGGAGAAGGCGGACGAGTTGTCGGACAAGATCAAGGAAATGGAGCAGGAGTCCTTGGACAAGGATCATCAGATCCAGGCATTGACCCGCAAAAACCAGGTTCTTGAGGAGCAAGTGGAGAAGTTGGAGACGGACCTTTCCGAGATCAAGGAGACGGCGGATCAGCTGCACTCGTTGAGAACTTCCAACGATAACTACACAAAGAAGAACCAGGTGCTTGAGGAGGAGTTGGAGGAGGCCGACAAAAACTTGAAGGAGACCACGGCCAAGTTGAGAGAGACGGATATCAAGGCCGAGCAGTTGGAGCGCAAGGTTGCGTCGTTAGAGTCGGAAAAAGACGACTGGGAGAAGAAGTACGAGGAGTTGGACGAGAAGTACACCGCAGCCAAGGCCGAGTTGGAGGAGATCAGCCAGCAGTTGGAAGCCATCTAGGTCTTGTGTGTTTGTGTTTGTGTTTGCTCCGGCTTTTTGCCTCTGGAAGTTTTCCGCCCATGTGGAAGTTTCCACCCGCATATATATTTGGCTTGATTCCAGCATACTGATACCTCCAATGATAAAGATTTACAAAAGCGGTGGATCAGAAGAGCTTGTAAAGGAATGATTTGGTTGTGTACTTAGTCTTGTATCAGGCACGGCGGCCTTTTAGCTGAACCATTGTTCGGGGAGAGTAATGGGACAATGGAGCAAAAAGGGGTAAGTAATACTAGCACGATTCAACAGGAAGGAATGTAAGAAAATGAAAAGTGTAAGCATACAAGATTAGACGGAACATCTTGAAATGGTGCTGTATAAATGTGGAAGAATCATGGAGTCTTTAATTGAAATATTGGTGACATTAGATATATTCTGTTAAAGTTATCATATCTGAACCATATATTAAGTGAGATCTTCTAGTGAAACCAGTCTGGCTCTCCAACACTTTCTGGCTCTCCAACACTTAGGGTGGGAAAGTCCAAGTGTTGGAAAGCCGGTCATTATAGTTGGAGCTGATAATGACTTCCCTAAATATAATGGGAGTAATGAGCGCAATTCAAGGATGTTGTCAGAATGCCCGATCATTACTCTCATTACCATCAGCACTTTCGCAGCTTCTCATTGTTAGACAGTTAATCGTGACTTGCCGAAATGGGACACCTCGCAGGTTTGATCTTCCTTGGTATTGGCAAATGACGAAAATGTCCTATATGTCCAAAGAATTGCCTTCAGGTGTTTGAAAGTTCAATTCATCTTTGTCGATGAGCTACAGATTACAGCGTTCGGTCAAACGATCCATTGACCTGTTTGATATTTTGGGTTTCCACGTGTTTCAAAGAGTAAGTCTGTTTTCTGCTTGTCTTTTTTTTTCATTAAGGACTGTGGTAACAAAGCAATGTTAGAGGGATAAAACTCTACGCACTTCCCTTGATGCGGATGAAAAGACTCATAGTCGAAATATTTTTAGTCTTCGCCAAGGAATGAATTATTTGTTTTTTGGTTTTATTTCTGCTTCTTTCTGCTTCTTTCTCCTTCTTTCTCCTTCTTTCTCCTTCTTTCTCCTTCTTTCTCCTTCTCTTTCTCTTTTCTCTTTCAATTCCATAACAAAATGCAACAATGGAAAATCACATTGGCCACAACCTCATGCTTCCCTATTATGAGAATAATCACGGACTTTTGTCTCAAAAGAACGGTCTTTGACACCAAAGATTTGCATCTCAAAAACTCACGGTCTACCTTCTACACCAATTAGAAACGACTAATATAAAAACATCTTTGAGCTTAACGAGGCTAAAAACAGACAATTCCAGAGAAGAGACGGGGCAAAATATCTTTGTCCTGGTTTTTTATGATTTAGCCTCCTGGCGAAAAAGAGTGAGTATTTTATTGAAGGATATTTGAAGGATTTGGAAACAGCTCCTTTATGGATTTTTTCGTATTTCTGTTTATTACAGTTCTTGATCACCCATGTTCTGTATAATCTCCATCATCTGCGCATTTTCAACTATTTCTCCAGTCTCCCATCCCCCTAATTATTATCTCCCCTTTAACTTCCTTAACCATCTGAGTTGACACCTTTCACGCTGAAACAAGAAAAGCTTCTTTAAATCATTTCTAGCAAAATTCCGTTCCAATAAAGCTATTCGACGATATTTATCATACAAAGAAAAAGAAAAAGAAAAAGAAAAAGAAAAAGAAAAAAAATTGGGCCACTTTCATCCATGTCCACTTTTGTTGCTATGGTGTCAAGATTTGCAACTTCGCACTGCTGCAAAAAAGTCTCAGTCGCAGAATGGTATTGGCTCTCTTCCATAAGGACAAGACATGAAAAAGTTCAAGAACAAGCTTTTCAAACTGCCTGGGATTTACAAAGAAAAATTCAGCTCTTTTGCTTTTTGTCCCTTTTCATTCCGATAGATTTGAACTCGCTTCTCCTACTTGGGGTAACCCTTGTTGGTAGAGATGATTAAGTGTACGCACACGGAATGATAGATATCTGTTCCGAGCCATTATCTTTGACAACCAAAGCTTTTCTTCCTATTTTGAATGCCTTTGTATTGTTGTGCTCTTTTAAATTCGTCGGGTGTTTTCAGATGCCGTCTATCGTTGCACGCCTGGTGTCTTGAAGTGCTTGTCCCAATCGGGTCCTGCTTATCGGGAGCGTCACACACGCCACAGGAACCACCGTTGATTTTTTCACACCCCTACTCCCACGCAGACGGGGGTGCGTACGTCTCGCATCGAGCATCTCGTATCGAGCATCTCGCATCAGGCACCTCAGGCGAGTCCATTCTTGCGTCGAAAAAGAAAGATCCCGAAATTTTAAAAAAGGTGTCAGAAACAGCCTTGTTCAGCTTGCTCCTTCCATTTGGCCGAAACCTCCCTCAAGTGCGGTAAAATTACTCGCCCCTTTGTGTCCTCGTGTTTGCACCTCTTTTTTTTAGCGCCGTATCTAACCGCTTGACCCCGTTAAATCCTTCACCCTCGTCAAACGGCTGGTTCAACGGCCCCTTTTCATGACACCACTATTCCAACGGCATTCTGTCCTGGAAGAACTACCGGTGCACCGAATCGATGAGGAGTATGATGTTGGTCGATCCATCAGAGATGGACGTCAAGGTTCACCAAGGGGTCTGATCCATGAAACACGGCGTGACTCGGTTGATTATTCGCGACCAGTTCGAATGTCGGTACAGCAAGACTTCTACGATCCGGGTGAACGGATTCCTTCTTACGAATCGTCGCAGGAGCAGCACTCACGCAGGGCGCCTCGTCGACAAAGGCTGCTGCACGACTTGAGTGGGGTAAATGCGATGCGAGACATGGCTTCTGACCGCGGCCGCCTGGTGCATGCCGAGATGCCTCCTGTTGTTACAACAACTAACATGAGAAGCCGGGCTGGCGTTGAGAATTCGGCCGTTCGGATCCGCGACAGAGACGTGGTGCCCAGCCCTGTGCGTGACGAGAAACGCTCGTTGAAGACTTTGGGGTTGAAATTCCTCAATGCGCGGCAGCACTTTTTGCTTGCAGCTTGCAGGGACTTCTCGCTAGTTCCCTGTATCATTGGTTTGTTCCAATCCTGGTGGATGCTTTTCGAGGGCGTCAAGCATGGACATGTGTCCAATTCGGTCATTACTTCTGCCCGTATGTCCGAGCATTTTCTAACCGGTGTATGGTGTGTGGTAGCAGGCTACCTCCTGTACTCTGTGCTTGATGGTCTTATGGTGCGGTGGATTGTCAGTTATACCACTACCGGATCTATTGTACGCATGGCAACCATGTCTGCCATTCTTGTGGCTATTGAGCAATACTTGGTGGCTGCCTTTTCTGCCGAGGGTTACAATTATGCGCTTCATACGTGGATATTAATCAGCTGTGCGCTCACACTCCTCTATATCGGGCAAAACTTCGTCACTTCTAATATCGATCTCAAGGGCAAGTACCGTCCGCGATTCTTTGATTTTTACAACATTGTTGTTTTTGCTGTGGTTCCAGTGGGAATGGCCAGTTTCATCACCATGATCGGATTGCTCCGATCGTTGCTTATACTACGTTTAGACGTGGATCAACAGAGCCGATGATATCGATTGTCAAGAAATTGTGTGTGCCTGTTTGAATCAATAATTTATGTGCAAGCATTTATTTAAGAGCGGTAGTCTAGAAGGTTATCTTCTCATTGGATCTTACTTGCACTTAGTTGCGATCAGAATAATTCATGAGTAACTGTTGCAAAGTCTCGGTGTTTTCCTGGGTCCCGAAGTCTACGAAATCTGAAGAATATATGAAAACGCCGAAGTCGATCAAACATGTTGGTATGGGATCTTAAGGAGCCAATTAGAGCACATGGTATGAAATCTGAAGGAGGTGCGACCTTCGATGGAATATTATATGAAGATTCACACTTCGGCTACGAGAATAAAATGCTGTTTATTTCTCGCTAGGTAAAGTGAAGATGCAGAAATCAAACAGAGGGAAAATGAATGATTCAAAAGCGATGGCACTTATTACATTGGCCGAACACGTGATTCGGTTATAACTACGACAAGGCGGAAATTAATGGAGACTCTTAAATTTACAAGTCGAAATGAAACGAAAAGTTTTGCCAGAAAATCACTGCTTTAATCACTGCTTTGTTTAACGATTTGGTTTCATCATGCAAAGTACTGAATGTCTCGAGGGTCGCACTCGCACTCGAGCCTCTAGGCTCGCGCGACATCTTACTGCACCTCAAGTCAAAAAAAAAAAAGTGTTCCACCAAGGCTAATCTGCTTTAGCCTCTGAATTCAGCACTTTCTTTTTTTTTTTCCCAGCATGGGTGTTCACATATACGGAAAGGCCATCAAGCACAATGCGCTTGTGAGGATAGGCTTGGCCAAGCGGATCTTCGGCGTGGGATATAAGACAGCGCAGGAAATCTGCGCTAAAGTCGGCATCTACCCTAAAATGAGAATGAACCAACTCAGCGAGCCGCAGATCATGGCCATCAACAAGGAGTTGTCGGAAATGACAATTGAAACACAGTTGAAACAGAAGATTTTGGACGATATTGCACTCAAGAGGCTGATCAACTCGTACGCGGGTATCAGACACGCAAACTCGTTGCCTGTGCGTGGTCAAGGCACGAGAAACAATGCTCGCACGGCCAAGAAGTTGAATAGGCTCGATAGAAAGTTGTAGGTGGAGGCGTCAGGTGAGCCGGATGGAACCGGATGGAGCTGGATGGAGCTGGATGGAGCTGGATGGAGCTGGATGGAGCTGGATGGAGCTGGATGGAGCTGGATGGAGCTGGATGGAGCTGGATGGAGCTGGATGGAGCTGGACTTGTATATATTAATGCATAACGATGAAAGGAACGGATTTTGGTCATGGTAGTCGGATCTTTGTTGGTGATGGGCATGAGCTCAGTATAGCGAGAGAATGATGGAGGAAATTAAGGTGGGGTCAAGAAGCTATCTCATATTTCTGCCTCCCTTGTTCTCAGTATTGATTTGTTTCATGGGGTTTTCTCTTTCTTCTTTTTCATCAATTTTGATCGATTTCATGGAGACAGTTATCCTGCTCTTCCTTTATTTCCGCTTTTTTCATTGATGGGTTTCTTTCTATTGTCTTTCATTGGTACATTTCTCTTTTTCGTCCTTCTCGAAGAATCTACAAATATATCTCCCCTCTCTCCCCCACTCTTAATCTTCATCAATACTTCTTTACCATTCTTCCAATTTTCATGGATTTGCATACATAAACTCCTCATTATTTTCCATCTTTCTCTCCTTTCTTCCCCCTTTTCAGTCTTTTCATCGAATCATCCAAAAAGCTGGATCGAGTCTTGCGCAAGCATTTCCTCCTCCTCAGCATCAATATTTTCCTCTCCCTCTGCCTCCTCTTCTTCCTCGTTTTCCTTCAAGCTGACCTTCTGGCCCAAAAGCGAGGCAAAAAACTCGTCGATCTGGTCATCGTTCCATTTCAACCATTGTCTTGGCGTGTCGAAGTTGGCGATTGGCTCCTGGACATGGAATCGTAATTTACGGCCTTTGGACGCTTTATTATCGACGTTTTTCTTAAGTTTTGTCGATGCTGCGCCTCTCAAGGCAAACTGTAAACCCAGCGTAGGATCACTCAGCTGGATTTTCTTATCCACCAAATCGTTGAGCAAAACGCGGTAGAAATCCTCGTCATCGAAGATCTGAGGCATTTCTTGTAAGTTCAATGAGCGGGACTGAGCGTTGCCGGGGGTAATTTCATCTTTTTCGTTGTTTTCATTGGTTTCGCCATTTTCTTCATCTTCTCCATCTTCACCCTTTTCTCCATTCTTAGTGCCCTCTTGGGTCTCCTCGGTGTATCCCAAAGGAGTGATTTTTCTACGGTTGAGACGCGTGCGCTTCACTAAACGGTCCATATCCGAGATATTATTCAATACCTGCTGTTCAGCCAGTTGGTTGAGAGCCTTAAATTTGCTGGCGTTCATGGCACTCGATCCGGAAGAGTTTTGGATTTTCGCCAGCCATTTTGTCAACACCGTTGCCCGGTATCGCTGCAAAATCTCGTCTTGCTTTAGACTGCGGGTCAAATATTGCTCCAACGAGCGTTTTTTCGGGGGTTTTGCCATGGATTCCGAGTCCTCGTTGACGAGCTGCTCCTTTTGGAACAAGGCGTGCCTCAAGGACCCGATTCGGTCCAACAACTCATAGCAGGACGTGACGGCCAGGTCGATTTTCGAGTTGATTTGCGAGACGGGTTTTGCCGACTGGGAAATCACCGCTTCAAATTGCTTTTTGTTGGCGGGAAGAAAGTTCGATGCCGTCAACGCCTTTTGCACTTTCAACCGTGAGTCTATAAGCGCATCAAATTGCTTGTGTTGTTGAAGAATCGCATACCCTTTCATGGCATCTGCAGCTGCTGATTGCGAAAGTCTACTGACAATATGTTTTCGCTCCGACGCCATCATTTGCTTGATTTTATGCCGTTGGGAGTTGGCGGCTCTTTCGTCGGATGAATCTTCGTTTGAATCATGGTCTGAGTCGGTTTCGGAATTGGTCTCTGAACCGTTCTCTAAACCTTCTGAGCCGTCATCTGAATCTTCATCTAATCCATCATCTGACTCGACTCCATTGGGTGAAATTTTGCTCAGATTGTCACCAGACATTCCCTCTTCACTCCCAGAATCTACTTCTTCGCTTCCGGAGCCAGATGACCCGTCTTGATCTTGCCCACTATTGCCGTCACTTTCCTCATATAGAGCTTTTCTATCGGTGACTTTCCCGGTGTATTTCTTGTCTTTGATCAAGCCGTTTTCCCGCCTGAGTTTCGATTTTTCTACAGCGACATAGTGGCCTCTACGTGCCACCTCGTCGTCCAGGTCCACGGAGTTGTCGCTGTCATTATCGCTGCCTTGAAAACGATCAGCCAACTCGGAGTTTTCGATATCAAAGTCAGATTTCGGGGCGCTGAGCTCTGCGATCTGCTCGGCCAAAGTCTTTTTTGCCATCTTCTAGCTTTTTTGGAGGTAGCGTTTCAGATGGGCGATTGGATAAATTAAAGATTTTTGGTATGTTTTACCCTCAGAATCGAATGAATAGAATTCTGAACTTTACTAGAAAGCTGAGATGAGATGCATCGCGCTTTGACATGGCAGCCGGGTGTGCATATAAGCTTTTGCCTCAAAGTATATATGGGCAAATATGGGTCGTAGTGGAGATCAAAGAGACTGTGAGTAGTCTGGTGTGTGTCTAGGAGAGTTTGGTTTAGCGGATATACGGAGACAATTGGTTTTTGGTGTTGAATGTGGAAGTGTTACCACCCTTGAGTCTGTGTCACGTGACCGTGCCTAATAACCGTTGATTTTTGCTGCAAATGAACTACAAATGCTTTAAAAGAGTCTTTATACTGCTGATTTTTATCATATACCCGTCTTGTCTACTTAAAAAGAAGACACGTGCATTTATCAATTCAAAAAAAACCTATGAAATGACATTTCCGAACTTAAATTGTTAGTATTAGTGTCGCCGTAAGAACAATCGTTCTTTTTACATCTTATGTCAAAGCCGGTTCACTGATCTCCCGCTACTTTTAATGAACATAATGAGCATATGTGTTACTTTGGTCATTAACGTTTATACCGTGCCTTTTTCCGCATTCAAAGCGCTCATGACTCGAATCTGAACAACCCAAACAAAGCATTTCCTCTGACTCCAGCAATTTCTACGACAAGACTTGCTCGTCTCGACCAGTCGTCTGCTTTCAGCATCTGGCTTATCCAAATATTATGGGCTCCTTCCCCAACAGCCCTTTTACGGGTCTTTTTTCGCTGAAAAGGACAGAAATTCAAGCTAATCTGAACTTGACCAGATCCATTCAAGCTTTCTGCTCTTTTTCAAGCGCCAGCAAAGGCAAAAATTCTCTCCTAGCGCAAATCCAAACCCTCGAATACCATTTCTGTCCAATTTCAAAGCTAATTTCCCACTTTTTATCCCACTTCAACAAGGTAATAACCCACAGTATTTGCTTATTATCTATTCCTCCATCTTCTCGGTCTCTTCCCCTACAGGAATGCCGGTGATGATGGAATCCAAATCAGGCTTCTTCTGGCCCACCAAGGCGTCATATTCGGCCTGGTTTTCCTTTTTGTTCTGCTCGATTTGCTTGTACTTTTCCACTGATTTCATGAACTTCTCTAGGTTATATCCAGCAGCAGCCTCACTCTCCAACGGCGTATACGGACGTTGTTTTAATTCCTTTAATCGGCGCTTGTGTACCTTGGACTTAGTATGGCGGTCCAACGCGAGCTGGTTTTCGAAGTATTTGGCACATTCAATGCAATAATATTGGCCCAAGCCAGGCTTCGTCTCATCCAAGGGCTGGTTTTTCAACGCAATGATGGAGTCTCTATTAGAGAGATCGTTATAGATCAAGTCAAGGTCCCTTGTTCTTCTCTTTGTTTTGTATCTTTTCACACTATACCGTCCCATGTTGTGTTTATGGTTGTGGCTATGGCTTTTAATAAGTGCAAAAGAAGATAAATCTGGAGAAATGCGTCTTCGCGATGAGGCCCCGATAGACTGGGCGTCGCACCCGTGCACCGGGCTGAGAAAAACTGTTATTCGAGATAAGATATGGAAGATTTGGGCTGACCAAGGGGTAGATTAAAAGGGCAAAACATTGCATGATTGAGTGAGTTCGGATTTGGTTTTTCGAATTTTCAAATTTTCAATGCTTGTAGTTTCTGCTTCGTGTCATCTGACCATCTCTCGCTTCTTTGTTAGTACCGGTAAGCTTCTGAAAATGGAGTTTTCGTATCCTGTAATATCCACCGAAATAGGCAAATCATAGTAGACTTGACAAACTTGGAAAGTCAAGAAGTTGAAGAACAAAAGATTTCAACCTTTTCTAACCTTTAAAAACCTGGAAAATCACCTATCAAATGGTGCTTCCATGCACTCCAAGCACTGGCTTGTTGCCTGATTGGCTCACTTCGCAGCCGTAAACATTTCAAGCAAAATCGATAAAATGCCTAAAAGGGACTGTGTCGATTGTAGCCAGGAAGTATGAAAGTTAGCTGGCTCAACAGAAAAGTTTGTTTTTCTTTTCTTTTTTTTTTCCTTTTTTCCTTCCTTTTGTATGACGATGGTGCTTATAAGCTCTCTTCTCTTCCCTCCACCTTTAGGCGCAGTAACACCATTATATGAGACACTGATTGTTGAAGAAATTGCGACATTCTTCCGAAATTCCTCTGTCCAAAGTGTTTCTTGATATTCCCCGACTCTATAACTCATTGACCAAACACAAACAAACTCAACATTCTGTTCACCCTCAATCAGATTCCAAATCATAAGTCTTCTTCCACATTCGCAGTCACACACGTCACGTGCACAGCCCTGAGCCCTAGATTCCGCCCTCCTTCGCACAATGTGCACACTCGCACTTCTCACCCGAGGCAAGCGAAAAAAAAAAAGTGCTTTTGATGAAAACTTACTCCTTTCGACTATCAAGTAACCAAGAGGTATGTCAAAAACGCCCAAAACCAAAGCGCTTTGTGGCCAGTGTGCTTCTTTCATGTCCCATTCTTCGAGACCATATTCAGAATTTCTGTTTCCTCGTTTTTTCGGATGAAAAGGGGCAAAATCTAGTTTGGGCGGCTATTGGGCAGATAGAAACAAGAATATCATTAGCAAAGCACATTGAAAAAAGAGCAAGAGTCAAGCATTTAATGTTGGCTTATCGAAAACATTATCCATGACTTGACGAGGTTTCAGTTGCGTTTTTGTCTGAAAAAGGGCTGCTATTTCTTTCTCACTTTTTCGATGTTTCTCGCTTTTTGATGTTTTTCCAGTACCTGGACGGGTAACGATCAACTTCCTTTTCAAGAGCATTTTGGCTTGTTGTCGAACTATGTGACACCAGCTTATGTCCAGCTTATGTTCTGGTGATCTACGAGATTTACTGCCATTTGCTTTTTTGCCTTTCATCACTATTGCCGCCATTCTATGCCTGCACCTTTGAAATGCGCTCGCTTTATTAATAAGCAGTGCACCGAGAAAACGAAACACCCTCTCCCTATAAAAAGAAGCTTGCTCGCCACCACAAAAATCCCCCCCACTCCTCAAATACTAACTTTTCCAGACAAAATGGCGAGAAGACCAGCTAGATGTTACAGATACTGTAAGAACAAGCCTTACCCAAAGTCTAGATACAACAGAGCTGTCCCAGACGCTAAGATTAGAATCTACGACTTGGGTAGAAAGAAGGCCACTGTCGATGAGTTCCCATTGTGTGTACACTTGGTGTCCAACGAGCTTGAGCAGTTGTCGTCTGAGGCTTTGGAAGCCGCCCGTATCTGTGCCAACAAGTACATCACCAAGATTTCCGGAAGAGACTCTTTCCACTTGAGAGTTAGAGTTCATCCATTCCACGTTTTGAGAATCAACAAGATGTTGTCGTGTGCCGGTGCCGATAGATTGCAACAAGGTATGAGAGGTGCCTGGGGTAAGCCTCACGGTTTGGCTGCCCGTGTTAACATTGGTCAAATTCTTATGTCTGCCAGAACCAAGGACTCTAACAAGGCCGTCGTTGTTGAGGGTTTGAGAAGAGCCAGATACAAGTTCCCAGGACAGCAAAAGATCATTATCTCGAAGAAGTGGGGTTTCACTCCTCTTAACAGAGACGAGTACATTGCCAAGAAGAACAACGGTGAGGTGAGAGATGACGGTTCTTACGTCAAGTTCTTGTCCAGAAAGGGTAACTTGGCCGAGAACTTGTCTCAATTCCCTGACTACCAATACTAAGCTAGTTACGGCTAGATGTGTGTATGTTTAAGCACGGGTAATCCAGATGTTCTTGAGTATCTATTATGATGTAGAAAGTAGCAGCTACAGCCCGTTGACTCAAATGTTGATTAAATATAACTAAGGATAAAGACAAGTTGAGAAAATTAAGCGACGATTGTTTTAATAAAATATTAAAAATGTTGATAGCTCATGGAAGTATATATGGATTGTCAGAGGAAGATGTAAGAAGAAATAAGCCTTCTCTAATTGATCGCCCATTGATAGTTCAACTTTGATGTGTTTTGGAAGGAGAACTGGGGTTTGATGTTTCTCGAGGATAATAATAATAAAAAAAAAAAAAATTGATGCGGCGAATTTTAGTGCCGATATCAAACCGTCCTGATGTTACAGTGAAACCTCGTTAAGCAGGAATTAATTATTTTCCGCAGTCTGCAAAAAATGAAAAGTCACACACAACCATGCTATTTTCCATTGAGGTCCTCATACTTCCATTATTGGTTTTAATTTGATGATTCTTTAATCCCAGGTGAATTTAAGTCAATAATTCCTGTCTATTCACTCAATAACGTGAAAACCCTTTTAAGCAGGATTTTCGGCAAAATCTCGAGGCTTGACGGGAAACGGGAGTCGCCCTTCACGAGACCTGCATACCACACTTGAGGTTTTGCGCGCCAACATTTTTTCCTGCAGCTCAGGCCCTTAACGGGAGTCCTGATTAAGATGGGGACAGTTAAACGAGGTTTCACTGTAACAAGGAACCTGAACGATGACGCGACGGATATTATAGCTGATGGAAGTGAAGTAGTTCAAAAGCTTAGTCGGTCCTCTACAGTTTTGTTGTACAATATGAAAAATGAGCTTTCATCATTCTAGCAAGACGTGCAACTTGCCAGTTCAAGTGTTCAGAGAGGCCGGGTAAGAACTAGCTTCTTCGCTGCTAGCACTGAAGGCCTTCGTGTCTCATTGTCTCATTAGTGGGGGTGCACGGGTCTCTCGTACTTGATAATTAAATATCCCCTCAAATCAAATATGAAATCTCAAATAACATGCGTATGCTTATCGGGGTTTGATTGTAAAATGATAAAGACGTGGTGACTCAAAGTTTCAGGTTAAGACTATGCTTTCATTTCACCATTACTTCAAGCCACGTGTCAACTGGCGTTGCCCCATATTTCGCACTACTGAATACCTCCAAAAAGCGGCGACTGGACCGGATCTCAATATGGTTATCCCTTGAAGCCTTTTTTATCATGCATGTAGGCAATCTGGACTGCATGGCCCGTCTTTTCGGCAGCCTTCACGTCATGTTATAATATGATGACTCAGATATAAGCCCCAACAAATGCTTGGAAAAAGCCCAACATCTGCCGCAGTACATTATAGCTTTACCCCGCTTTTGCGAAACATACATAAAGTGGCCCTCTCCCACCCGGGTGTTTGTTTCAGCCTTCTTATTTATGCATGGCTTCGAACACCACAGCAGCGACATTCGCGCGCGCCCACTTTTGGTCGCGTCTTCCACGTCGTCTTCTCAGGGCGCGACCATAAAAAAAAAACCAAGCATTATTCTATTGTTACTTTTCGCCTAGTATTCTGTCCCCATACATCATGTCCTTTGCTCAAAAAGAAAAACCGGACACCTTGGTGTTGTTTGATGTCGATGGCACGTTGACTCCAGCCAGATTGACCATCTCTGAGGAGATGAAGCAAACATTGCAGGCGTTGAGAAAGAAGGTTGTGATTGGGTTTGTTGGAGGTTCCGACCTCGCCAAGCAAGTTGAGCAGCTCGGCCCAACAGTCCTCGAGGACTTCGACTACTGTTTTTCCGAGAACGGTTTGACCGCTTACAAACTAGGCAAAGAGCTTGCCTCTGAATCCTTCATCAACTGGATTGGCGAGAAGAAGTACAACGAGTTGGTGAAGTTTATCTTGAGATACTTGTCTGAGCTCGACCTTCCAGTGAGAAGGGGTACTTTCGTTGAATTTAGAAACGGTATGATCAACGTTTCTCCAGTTGGCAGAAACGCCTCGACGAACGAGCGTAACGAGTTTGAGAAGTATGACCTCGAGCACAAGATCAGAGAGACCATGGTGCAAGAATTGAAAAAGAAGTTCACTGACTTGAGCTTGACCTACTCTATTGGTGGACAGATCTCTTTCGATGTTTTCCCAACCGGCTGGGACAAGACATACGCATTGCAGCACGTTGCCGACGAGGGATTCAAGGAGATCCACTTTTTCGGCGACAAATCTTACAAGGGCGGTAACGACTATGAAATCTACAACGACGACAGAACAATTGGACACGCTGTCAAGGAGCCTGCCGACACCATCAGAATCTTGAAGGAGTTGTTTGACTTGTAAGAGGGTATTAAATGAAAAACACAAGTCATTTGTGGCCATGGCATCTTTTCTATGTACACTTATATCAGCCTTTCATATAAATAGACAGGAACAAATCATTTCTTGCAGCGGTAGAATATCGCCGAGCTTTGCTCACCGGCTGCAAGCACCTGCTCAACTCCCTTGATGTCGCCGTCGCTCAATTGAAGCCTGTTTTTCGTTTGGTCATTGACTCTCAAGGCCAACTTCTTCGCTGACGAGTCAAAGTCCGCAGGCTCAAGAAGCTTAGGAATCTGGCTTGGCTTCGCACTTTTCACCGTGCGGCCATTCCCAAACTGGCCCTTCAAATTGTCTCCAAATACCATCACCTCCTTCTGGCCACCGGCATTGTCCAACGTAATAAACACGTGATCCCCGCCGCCAACAACGCGTTTTATACCAATGTTTCCTGTTTTTCCCGTAGTTTCATCGTATTCTTGCATGCCCACTAGACTTTTGATCACCATGGGTATGTGCGACATGTGCACGTAACGAGAAACACCCAACTGACCCCGAAGGCCTTCTCCAAAGCTAAGTAACAAGTCCTGGTTTAAATTGGGGTCTGATTCACTGCGGTACAACATTTTCAAATAAAAAGTATTGTTGGCTGCGTATATCCCACCAACCGAAAAAGACCCACTCTGGCCCAAGTCCCCAAGACTGTATTTCAGGATGCGAGATAAATCTTTGAGTGAATATACCATTTTGGGCACGGGCTGGGAATCGTCCGTGATAGTGATGGCCCGCCCACACTGACATAGGCTATTATCGCCCCAAGTCCACAAGTTTCCATTACTCTCAATAGCGACATTGGCATATTTGGTGGATGCAATCGCCGAAAACGTCCGTGGCTTGAGCATTTTGGCCCCTGTTTCTAGCGACACCATCTCGTTGTTCAAGTTGGTCAACTCAAAAGCGACATTTTCGGGGATCTGCTCACGTGGGCCTAGCCCAGAGTACTTGGGCAAGCCATACTGGCCTTTATTCTCCGGGTGAGCGGCCGAATTGACGCCAAAAAGCCGGCCTTGGCTTGTGAGAAGAAGCACATGATAGGCGCCCGAATCAGCTACCGAAATCTTCTCGCCGCGTGCAAATCCGTCGATTTTCACCTTATCTGCATGATAATCCACTGAGGACCGAAACCAGCGCTTATTCTGGCGCAGATTTGCGGCCACACGGTCACCGTAATACAAGTCCCGGCCGTTTTGGGCCATGTAGTAGAATCTGCCGCCCGAGGCAAGCACGTGGCGGATTTTTGCCGGCATCAGAACCTCAACTGGCGCATTAAACTTCTGCCCATAATGATAGACTCTCCCAGCATCGTCCACCGCCACCAAGTAGTCGTCTGTGAGCAAGACGTCGCTAAGATACATGCCGTCAAAGGCAGGGACTCGCTGGGGCAATTTTTTGCCACAAAAAGCGCCAAATAAGTATAATCCAGGTACACTTCTAGAGTCCTGGAGAGTCAGGAGAAACGCGGGGTCAGCCTCGGCGGTTAGCCGTTCCACCAAGTTCGCCACAGCCTTTGTGTTTGTTTTCGGGTCCTTCATATCCGAAACCTTCGAAACGTCAATGTCGTATGCCCAAAAACTGCGCAAATATGCCTTCAAATATTTGTAGTTCATCACCAACAGGTACGTGGATATGATCGCCACGAGCGCCAAGGCTCCGGCGCCTAATCCTTTCAATCGCTCCATGTACTCATATTTAGCCCTCTCGCGTTCCTTTTCTTTTTGGAATCGTTGCTGGAGTACAGCAAGTTGTTGTTTATAATCAGGCAGATTGGGCCTCAAATTTTGGAGTGACGGGTGGTTTTCAAGTGCGGGAGCCGTCTGGAAATCGGCATTGAGCGGGCTTTCCTTGTTGCCGTGGGTGAAATTGGTCACCTGCGGGCCAAAGTTGAATTCTGTTTTGTTTTTGTTGAATTCATCGATGGACTTATATCGCACCCAATTGAGTCTTTGTATTGTACGGGCAATATTAGGCAAGGCAGAGCCTTTTGAGAGGATGCCTCTAGAAAGCATTTAAAGAGGGGGAAAGAGGGGGAAAGAGAGGAAAGAAAGAGAGGAAAGAAAGAGAGGAAAAAGAAAGGACGAATGAAAAGAGGAATCCAATGTGGAGGAACTTCCCTGTCTAAATGCTCCTTCCTATTTAAAGAAAGCATGGTTTCTGATGGGTGCGATCAGCCTAATAGTGGGTAGAGTTGGGGCCTGCAGAGGTCGCGAAGAATTAGGGCGAGGAATCGGTAAGGTAGTGGACGGGAAAAGATGTAATTCGAAGCAAATGGTCACGACATGACTGGTTAAAAAAGTGGAGATAGAGGGGAGCCGATTACGAAAGACTCTTCATCATACATCTTGAAAATCGGAAGAAGTTTGGAAATAGCTTCAAGTTATTTTAACTATGTATATAACTTGTTGGTGCGATCTTTAAACGTGGTCTGGGCCTGCAAACCCATGAGTTCACAAGAAATATAATTTGAACACACTTCTGAAAAAAATCAATGCAGTTTGAGAAAACACTTTCTATAGAATCGTTGTGTCTTTTTTATGAAGAGCCCCGGAACATACCTGTTTTCGTTAAGTATTTGGTGCTCACGAGACTGCCGGCATTGATGTTAGTGAAGCGTATTTTCACTAATAAATTGCTACAGCTTTCTAACGTTTTCGTGATATTGTTATTATATTATACCGATAGTCAAAGATCGAATTTCAAGCGAAATATTGATGTACCAACACAAATATGTGAGGATAATTTGTGGGAGTATAGAGTGCACACGATTAGAATTACTCTTCCAATTACTCTTCCACCACAAAGAATGACGTAGGTATAATTGATCTTCATCCGTATGTCCCGTGTGCTATCAATCATCGAAATGCCGTTGTCTCTCGACATTGAAAACCTAAAGTTTTTCTTATTTCCTCAACTTGATTACTTGGGACAACCTCTAGCGTGCACTTCATTATGGTGATTCTTTTTTCAGTGTGATGTCAAACTTATTAAGAAGCCATGTTAATTTGGGGTGTACCGGGTACAATTTAATACAATATTTCGCCAAGGCAGGTGAATACCACTTGGTCATCAGCGGCTTAAAGTTCCACCTTTAGTACTTTGGCTGGATCAATAGAAAAGTTGCAGCCATTAGCACTGACTGATGACTAAGTAGTATGAATATAAGAACTATGATATTATTAGAGGTTTATGGTGTATTGTTTAGTCATGATAGTTTTCTAAGTCACAACTAACTGACAGATAATTGGCACTAAAATGCTTTATTTTGAAAGTAAACAGTTTTTGCACTTCTGAGTTGCTGTAAGATTTAGCGTATTCGGTTCCTTTTTCTCGTCAGATTTGCCCAACAAACCCTGTAAGGAAGTTCTCAATAACAGCACTATTTTGCTAGTGGTCAAGATTCAAGGCATTCTTGATATTATCATTCCGGCCGCTTTCATGGTAGAATATAGTAGGATCATAGCT
This sequence comes from Metschnikowia lunata, assembly GCA_030583235.1. Lineage (NCBI taxonomy): Eukaryota > Fungi > Ascomycota > Pichiomycetes > Serinales > Metschnikowiaceae > Metschnikowia > Metschnikowia lunata. Next base: position 191,453 of record JAJMHP010000020.1, on the reverse strand, counting down.
GAATCGCTAAATGTGCTAACACTAACATCACTGCTCCTGACCAATTATTAACCCAGCCTCACGGTGCACTTTCGTATAGTATTTAAATCGCAATGTTGCAACCAGTGCTGTATCTTTTTCGTGCATCATCGTACATAATCAAAGACGATGACCTATATACCGGATTCAGGCAGCCGCTCTTAAAGTTACGAGGCAATGACTGACTTGTCGAAGGATCTGCTTGAAAGATAACCGTAAGAATGGAAATTAGGACTGGCTTTACTGGCCTCTAGGGCTATTCCTTTTTTTTTTTTTTTTTGAATGATACATCTGATTAGAGATGAGTCGTTCGTAGTCTAAGCTTTCCCTGTGTACTTTCCCCAAAAGCCATAAAAATTATACTTGTCCATTCTCTATATAGTCCAATGTCACGGTTTCAATGAGTACAGCACACCAGTGGTTAAGAAATCCATTAAAGGAGGAATAATTGAGTCAGTTATTCAGCTTTTTCTTTTCACAAGAACGATAATCCCGCAGATTTCATTACACCACTCTAAGATGGCAGAAGGAGAAAAACACATAGCAGCTCCCCGAGCCGCAAAGTTAATTTTCAGAGTATTCATTTGAAAATATTAATTAGAGAATAATAATTAGAGAATAATAATTAGAGAATAATAATCAGAGAATAATAATCAGAGAATAATAATCAGAGAATAATAATCAGAGAATAATAATTTGAGACGTTCTACGCGACGGTCCCTTGGCTAGGGACTTGCTTTAAGCGATATTATCTTTGGGGCCTGGACTTGCACAAGGAAATCATGGATCCAGTAAACCATGTCACCCCAGTTTGAAAGTTAGACAAAATTACAAGCCATATCCTTGTTCTCATTTCCTAGGCCATTACAACTTGTTTTTCAAAATATCTGGTCATTTTATGACCTTAATTCTCATCATGTTTCGCCATATGGTACTCCAAACTTTCGTACATTCGTTGTACATTCGTCGTACATTCGTCGTAGATTCGTACATTTCTATCCGATTTCGTACATATCGGACATGTCTGTACGAGAACGATGGATTTTGGATCGGACATCCCAATGTACGTCGTATTTGGACTGTACGATACAGCACTGGTTGCAACACAATGAAAACACCAACTAACCGCGTTTATAGAGTAACTAGTTTAGCAGGGCCGATTTTTAAGCCTTGATCAGTGTGAAAAACTCACTCCACCGTTATAAGTTACCTATGGCGCGTATCGACCGATCCATTGATAGAATCAATAAGAATGATTTGCAATGTGACACTTCCATGGAATGATGCCCTTTTGAGGTATAGACAAAAGGTGAATTTTAAGAGAGAAGCTTTCGGGTAAGTGGCCATATTCGGGTTATTCAGGACATTCTTATTTCCAGAAAATCGGTTCTCACTTCTTGGCTTCTGGGTAATTTGTCATGTCTACCACAACAGAAGCAGCGAATACTGGAACTAGTAAACAGAATATATATTTTTTCACTGCTTCTGAAACTATCTCAAACCACTAAGTTGATGGAAAATATACGTTGAAATTAGGTTTGGCGGAGCTATGAACGTATGAAAGTCAGCTTTGTCGAGATGAACTCAATGCAAAGTTCATCTGCAAGACTTACAAAAGCCCGTGATTTCAGCGAAATGGGTGACTAATTTACTTGAGAAGTTGGGCATTTCTTCTTTTGATTTCGGGTGTCTTGAAAAAGTCTCAAGGTTGGATTGGAGATTCGTTTGGTGTATTTCTCAAAGCGTTATAATTTGAAGGAAAAAATCTTCTTCCAGAAATCTTTGGCTGAAACCTGAAGCAATTCTAACCAATCTCAAAAAACATTCGGGGTACGTGAGAAACCACCATCTGAAGAAAGCACAGGGAAAAATATGAAATGGGCAAAAATATGCTATTCAGCTAGATTGACCATTTTCATCTATTGCAAACAGAATATTGTGAAGCTTTCACTGATTTACCCCTCTTTGTGGCGTAAAAATACATTAGTTCATGGTCTTTCTCTGCCAGTCTCATTATCACCGAGTAGTCGCAGTCAATACAAAACACCAAACTCAACCAGGTGTTGACCAACGCTAATTCTCAAGCGCGACATTTATTTCCCACCAGTCACCACCTTATCTAAACCCCAAAAATCCCTTTATAAACATCATGAACAACATCGGACTCTTCCGCAGAAACCTCAGTAGCGTGACCCGTTTCGACACCAAGAAGTTTGTCCAGTCACTAGAAAAAGGCGGGTTTTCGCAGCAACAAGCGGAAACGGCGGTGGGAATCGTCAACAAGGCAGTCAATGACGGAATCAGCCTCATAGCGAGAAACCTTGTCACCAAGGAGAAGTTGAATTCGGTGGCGTACCAGCAAAAAGTCGATTTTGCCAAATTAAAAGGCGAGCTCCAAACCATGGATAAGAGCGAGTTTACCAGCTTGAAAAAAGACCAGGAACTGCTAAGAACTAACTTGACCAATCTTCAAAACAGGCTTAAAGAGGAAATCACCAAGAACCTGGCGGGCGTACGTCTCGATTTGAACTTGGAAAAAGGCCGTATCAGGGAGGAGAGCTCGATCCACGAGCTGAAAATCGAGGACACATTCACGAGAATTGACGAGGAAATTGCAAATGTGCAAATGCAGATTAAGTCTGTCAAGACCCAGGTTATGCAGTGGTTGATCGGTGTCAGTTCTGGTACTGCTGCATTGATGCTAGCGTTTGTACGGTTTTTCGGGTAGTTATGGTAGTATATAAGTCAAGTAAAATAAACAAGGTGTGGGAAGGAAAGAGCAGAGAAGGTGGTGTAGTGCGGGCTGCTGTAGATTGTGTTGACTCCGCTTAAGAAAGATTATCTTCTGCCCGTGCGTTCTTTGGCTTGTGGCCTTTGGCCTAATTACATTTCTGGTTTAGCGAAAAAAAAATATATTAAAGAAAAAAAAAAAACTATAGACACCTCGTAGGAAGAATTCGTTATGATTTGATAGATGATGTTGAACAATAAAACTAATTATCGCTGCATGGAAGATTTTGATGGCCATGATCATACGGCTTCCACAGCAGATGCATGCCTGCTAGTACTAGGTATCATCACAGCAGTATCAGGGCCCCACCCCTTTTTTGTTTCTTGAGCCACAAGTGAATAAACAACATGTATAGCCCGCCGCCTAGGTCTCTGCAGTGTGTGTGCAGAGGGATCTAGGTGAATGCCACTGGCCGTCAAGTATCAAGCTGTCGGGTCAGGAAGTCTCCAGCATTCAAGGCGAAGCACAAGAGCCAAATTAATGGATGTACCAGACTTGGGAAAGAAAAAAAAAACTTCGAAATTCGGGGGGATTCACCCTCCTTTTATAGACAAATTCCCCGCTGGTTCGCCTCCTTCTGTGAGGTGCATATGTGGGGTATGTGGCAGTATTTTAGGGCAGATTAGGGCAGAAACAGACGCGAAACTAGAGACATTATTAATGGACGCTTTCCTCAGGCACATCTTTCTAGCATAACACTGCAAATGGCATAATCAAGTGTTAGTAAAAGTGAAGGACAATTGGTGCAGAAGAGAATAAAAGCAGAGCAAAAAGAAAAAAAAGAAGAAAAGAGAAGAAAAGAGAAGAAAAGAAAAGAAAAGAAAAGAAAAGAAAAGAAAAGAAAAGAAAAGAAAAGAAAAGAAAAGAAAAGAAAAGAAAAGAAAAGAAAAGAAAAGAAAAGAAAAGAAAAGAAAAGAAAAGAAAAGAAAAGAAAAGAAATGAAAAAGACAGAAAAAGACCGAACCCCATTAAAAGTGCCATGTTGCGAGAATTACACTATAAGCTTTTCTTCTCTTTTGCGTGAAACGCCTTGTAGCACAGTATGACTGAAGTGTTATGCGCTTTGAATTTAACTGAGGGCTAAGGTATATGGTGTTTGAATCTGGCAGAAACTTCAGATGTGAAAAGAAAGGCAGGCTATTTTCAGAAACAATAAGGCAACTTCTTCCTTAGTCAATGAATAGGGACTTCTTTTAACGAAGAGAATAGTACAAATTGGCGGTTTATTGCATTTACCTTGAGCGGTCATTCAGCCGCGTGGGGGTTTTCCCGTTGTCTTTGTTGATATTCGTGACATTTCCAGGATACCTTTTTCTTTGTTTCCAGCTTTAAAAACTTCTTTCTCTTTTGGATGATCACACTTAATCACTTTGCAAATTTTGTTCAGGATTTTTACGTCAGCTTGTCCAAAAATACTGGGTGCAAATTATGCAAATGCTGAATGGAGGACAAGGTTTGCGGGTGCATGTCTATGCCCTACAATTGGAGCCTTGGCCACCATAATAAATTGCAAAAGGGTTCAACTTTTTTATGCTTTCTTTCCTTGGAGCTTTTTAAGGCTTTTGGTTTTGCCTCATCATCAAATTCACTTCTGCCCAGCTACATTTTAATTTCATTGTATCTGGCAGATGAAAAGAATTCTACAAACGCAATAGGGAATTAGTGACTATCGGGAGGGAGTTGAACTGTTGTGATGATTCGCATGTCATAGCACTTTTTTCATGATTCTGGCGGAAAATCGGCTTATTCTCTGTTCCAACTTCCAGCCATTTCCTCCCAAAGTTCACAGCCAGAAACTTCCCTAAAAGGACTTTTGGTGTGGCATGTAAATGCTAAGTTAGTAGTAATTGGGTCTCGAGGCTTTCGCAGCTCAAACAGGTAGGCTAAAACCCAAGACATAGGTACTCGTTTAATGCACGAAGACGACGACTAAGTATGGCCAAACAAAATTCAGTATCAAGTCTTGAAAAGGTATTCCAGACCAAGCTGAAAATAGAAATGTGTTCAATTTCGGAAAAGGTGGATATTTCAAAAGCAAATGAGAGCTTTTCTAGTACTGCTTATGCGCCAAGAGTCCGACCGATTAATCCTCTAAAATCTCAAAAAGTGTCATAGCGAGATTTCGGGCAGCTTTATCAAAACATGCCCTGTTTCTTTCACAAAAAGATCCAACCAAAACCAAACGGTACGCCCATGTCGAACACTGAAGACAGCTAGTCACGTGATCTTCCATCTCTGTACCGTCTCCTTCTTTGAAGCCACCATCTTTTGATCTAAAAACGTAGAGTCAGAAAGCCACCGAATAAATCCAAATCCACAATCAACCGCTTTGCTTCCCCTCACATTAAACTGAGAAACACCCAAAATTGGAATGCCCATCAATCCAGTTGCTACCCTCTTACGCTGTATGCACTCCCCAGCACGTCTAAGCGACAGGTGCACCGATTCCCATGACAAAGTTATAGCACACTTCTTCAAGTCTGAACGGCAAAAATCGGAGAAAATCCATAGGTTTTCATGAACTCAATATATAACCATGGCGTCAAGCAGACGCAGGTGCTCACCCGAGACTTGACCTTTTTTGAAAAGAATCTCAGCACATCGCCCATGTCTCTTCAAGGCACCATTATTACCTCACTCACAGCCTTCCGCAAGACCATAAAAGAGTATCGAGATTTGATGAACCAAAACAGCTTTGCAGAAGAAAAGCACAAGCTTCGACTCGAGAAGTTTGAAGGGGATTTGCACCAGTTTCAGCAGAAATTCGACGCGTTGAGAAAGCAAAGAGAGGTGCTGCTTCAGGCCGAGTCTCGCCAGGAGCTTGTAGGCCGTAGAACTGCCAATTCAGACAATCCATATAGCCAGTCGTCAAGTTATGACAAAGAGCGAAGTGCAACCTCGCACTTGGGGTACCTGGAAGGTCTATATAAGGAGAAACAATCGCTCGGAAAAGGCCTGCAACAGCTCGACATGATTCTCGAGATGGGCCAAAGTGCATTGGACGATTTGGTCGACCAAAACGAGACTTTGAAAAAATTGGGGTCAAAATTCGAGGAGAGCTTGATGACTTTAGGCGTGAGCCAAGGCACCATCCGTAGGGTGGAGCGCCGAGCGCGCCAGGATAAGTGGATTTTCTGGGCCTTGGTGGTGTTATTTTTTGTCATTTGCTATTACATCATCAAATGGTTCCATTAGGGGGAAGTGAGTGAAATCAGGGAGGCTTGAAGAAGCTTGTGGGTAGAAAAAGTGGCATGCGTGAAATGATACTGATCACTTTTTGGGTTATCTTGATACACCTGAGGCAGCTAGGAAGGGATAATGATGAGAGAGATACTGCAATCGGGTTCCCCTAGAGGAATGAAAGAAAGGAGAAGGAGTGAAAAAAGGAGAAGGAATGAAAGAAAGGATAAGGAAAGAAAACGGGAAAAATGATGGGAAATACTATTCAAGGAGTAATGGAACTCGTCTTGATGAGATAATTCAGTGCTCACAAAGAAGTGATGTATTCACATGAATAGGAAAGAGGATCTTTTTTTATTTTGTTTACTTCATTTGTTTACTTTTTCATTCACTTATTTTCGTCTTTCTCTTTCTTTCTTGGCTTGCCAAGAATAAAAATCTCAAGGCTAATAATGAATTAATTGATGGTTACTTGCAATTCCTGGGAGCGCCTGATCTCACTCCAAATACCTCTCTGACTCTAGGCATCTCAGTGTGCGTCTCGAATAGAAAGTCATCATTCATCTCAAAACAGACTCATTCCTTCACATGTGCAAATGATAAGTACTCCAGATTCCAAGCCTTTGGAAAACAACCACTTGTCACTTCTCAAGAAGGCGATTTTGCCGAGCTTTCTGAGCATGACAGCGCCCCGCTTTTTCTGATTTGTTACCGTGGTCCTGCACACAAGCACTGCCCAAGTAGTACCCTTCCCCACGCCGAATCAGACCCCGAACAGATCTTTAGACCGAAGTGCAAGTCCTCTAACACGCTGGCATTGGTTGCCGAAATAATTCCCGACTCACAACCTTAAATCGTCAATTCTCTGTCCAAGCAGTGCTCGTTCATCTCTTTTGGCTGCGCACGTGACTGGGACATTGATCAGTGCACCTCCCAGCGGAAGGGACGACGGGGCATGCAAAAAAGCCACCTGTGAATAGAAACCTACTTTTGGCAAAAATTGGAATAGTCTCCAGTTTCAAAGTGGGGACAGTGTCTGTCCAGATTCCTATTACGGATAATGCTCGTCTCGCCCCAAGTTCGTAGGTCACGACGTGCCTTGCCTAATTAGGCAATTCGCACTTGGCTGCGAAATTGGCCTTTGCCTAATCGGGACATGTGATGGCATCGACATCTCTAATACCCAAGTATATAGAGGGCCGATATTTTCACGGGGGCCTTTTGATCCATTCCTGATTTATTATTCAGAGTCAGCTACTCTCCTTTGACAGTGAGAACTTCTTTTGGGCCTTGAAACCAAATACATAGTGATTACTAGGCATTCTCATAACTTCGTTCCGCCTTTCACACTATCCAGCTAAGACTATCCAGCTCAGAGTGATACTTCACATCTTCTCGGCCCCCAAAAAAAAACAGAAAGAAACATCAAAAAAAAAAGAAAAGAAAAATCAAAAAGACCAAAAACTTGACTATTTCCAAAATGATTTTTCTCAAGTTGCTTTTCCTTGTGGCTTTTGTCGCTTCGTTGCCAGTACAGCTTGACGGCAGTACCCAGCTTTCTAATAGCTTATCTAAGAGAAGTATATGGGACTCGCTCTTGTCACTTTTCAATGGCCCAGCCTCAACAAGTTCCGGGGCAAGTGCTCCTGCTAGTGCTGGGATTGCTAGCACTACTCCAGCCAATGCAGCTCCAGCCAATGCAGCTCCAGCCAATACAGCTCCTGTGGCCCCAGTTGCAGCCCCAGTTGCAGCCACAACTGCAGTTTCAACAGCATCATCAGGCGGATGGCTCGCCAACATTCTCAGTTTGTTTGGGTCAACACAAAATACACAAAATACACCAACAACACCAACAACGCCAACTCCAATTCTTGCAACAGCCGCTGGAACCCCTATCAACACAGCTCAGTCAGTACCGCCTCAGTCAGTACCGCCTCAGTCAGTACCGCCTCAAACAGCTCCACCCACATGGCTTCCTCTGACTTCTTCCATTGGATACACTTCTATTTTCTCTGGAAATAACAACCCTGGAACTTCTACAACGTCGAGGGAAACCCCCGGTTTCACTGGATTAGTGACGGTTATTGGAGCGGGTGGCGATGTGTCTTCAGGTTCCTCCAGCAGTCCCTCTAACTCAAACCCCTCTAACTCAAACCCCTCTAACTCAAGCCCAAATGGTGCCCTGGACTCCCAAATTAATCAGATGGCCAGGTATGCTCAGATGAGTGGCGGCATCAGCTACTCGCCCTACACCAAAGACGGGTCGTGTAAAACCGCGGCTGAAGTGAAAGGCGATATCCAACTACTTTCCGGCTACAAATTGATCAGATTATATTCGGTTGACTGTTCCGGGATCGAGAACGTGGTGGCCGCGTTATCATCTTCACAAAAACTCTACTTGGGCATTTGGGACATCAACGCAGTTGACACCGACTTGCCCAGCATGAAGACTCAGGTTCTTAAGGGAAGCCGAGGCTGGAGTGCGGTTCATACTGTAGCCATTGGAAACGAAGTGGTCAACTCCGGAAGAGGCACTGTTGCACAGGTTGCCAATGCCGTTTCCAACGCCCGTACCTGGTTCAAGAAAAACGCCCCGGAATACACCGGCTACATAGTTACCGTGGACACTTTGGCCGCCACTATGGCCAACCGTGATATGTGCAGTATCAGTGACTATCTTGCCGTGAATTGCCACCCCTACTTTTCCGGGATCGAGGCCTCCACGTCTGGCACGTGGTTGAAACAGCAAATTGATGGCTTGCTGAAGTTTTGTGGCTCATCTCTGATCCTCATAACTGAAAGCGGGTGGCCTTCCCATGGAAATACCGAAGGTCTTGCTGTGCCATCGGTGGCAAATCAATTATTGGCCATAAAAAGTTTAGGCTCGGTGGTGGGAGACAATGTCTTGATGTTCACCACTTTCAACGACTATTGGAAAGACCCTGGACCATGGAATGTTGAGCAGCACTGGGGCATTTATGGTGACCCGCAGTACTGACTGGCAAATTAAGATTACAGTAGTTCTAACGACAGAAAAGATGTATAATAATGAACCTTACGCTAGAGAAACAGTGTAGTGTGACTGGGGTTGGTATTAGTTTAGAGGTGTGTTTGAGTAGTTGCTGATGGGAAATCGGAGTAATTGGCGTTTCATATGGTTATATACTTAAATAGTGCTTTGCAGCAGTTTTTGAAGTCGCACCGTATTTGATGGGTTTAATGATGTCTAATAATGGGGGAAATACGGAAAAACGGAAATACAGCTACCGGAAGTTAAAGCGCCTTAATCGGAAAAGGTCGTTTGCTGATGTATCCGGTCACTTTTCTAACTCATCATTGTATTAGCTAGATCTTCGAAAGATCGGTACACACAACCTGGTCTTGTGAAGTATTTTGCAATTTACCGTAACTACTGTCTAACAATGCGAACCTTGGGTGATAATTGTAGGGCAATGAAATTACATCCCGGAAGTGCGCTCATTACCATTATCATTTAACTCATTATCAGCTCCAACTATAAAACGACCAGCTGATCCACTGAAAGTGGTAAAGTTTAGACTGGTTTTAAAAAGACTCCGCCATCTGAATTATATATTCAACCAGGTGCCAACGATGTGTGCTTCATAGGTGCCAAAAAACACTTTAATATGAAGAATTAGTAGCTCGTTGCAGGTATTCTTCGCAAAGTGTCTTTGAGAATAACTTTCTTAAATTCATCGTCGTGGATAGATTAGCAGAAAGGTTCTGATATAACTAGTATCAATGGAAGTATCATGCTCCGGGCTCACAGCCATGGGGAACTTCGTGAACCTAAGGTAGCTGTACTAAGGATCCTCAACTACTAAAATACACCCGTTTCATTTTGCCTTTTGAAAAGATCCATTCTCGATAGGCTTTGTCAATTTAGTACGAGTGAGAGTGGGGGCCAGTACCACGACAAATTCTAGCTTTAGATCAAATTACGTTCGAAGGAGCATTAAAAGCAGCCTTAGAGCTCCAATTAGAACTTTTACTGGAAACCCAATCATGAGAGTTACATTAGAGACAGCCCTTTATAAATAAGTACACTGGTAATTATACTTGGTCGGTGGTAGCATTTGATTTGCCATATGTCTGGTAATAAATACTTCAAAAAAAAGATCCGAGGCATACGTTGTGATATGCCTTTTCAAACACCATCAGAAAAGATGACATATATTAGAAGTTTTCAGAAGGCAACTGGTACAAAAATTTAACTGACAGAAAGTGTTAAAGAATTGCAGTGAAGAGAAAAATCAACGTTATCCGGGCAGAGCTGGCCACCTGGAATTGGAATAGACATTCCCCGCACTTTGACAAGGTCTTAAGAAGCAAAGTATTTCTAATTGGACCGAGAATATTTTCAGAAGAGAATAAAGAGAAGATAATCCCGAAGGAACAAAAAACAGTATAAGGTGAAAAGATCAAACAGTATAAGTTGAAAAGATATAACGCTGTATAATGAAGATATAAAACATGACAAAGCGAACATACAAAACATTACACGGCAAACATATGAAACTTTACAAAGTGATAAACACATTCACTTGTTTTCTTAACCCTCCCTCAGACCACCATTCATCAAACACATGATTTCTTTTCACAGCTCCCCAACTCTCCAATTCCACTCTCCAGCCACAAACTCGAATCTTCATGTCAAAGCCTTTTCAACTTGTTTTTTAAACTCAAACAAGGTTTCCCTCAAAGAGCCTTCTAAGGACTCCTCAAGGGGAACTTCAAGTTTCTTTGAAGACCCTTGGAATTGCCTTGAACGGGAAGGCCCCGTCCCTGGACCTGGATCCGGGGAGAAAGAAAAGGCCGATTTCATCTCCGCATGGTACTTCTGCGTTCCCAGTAAAGCCCCCAAGAGATCGTTGGAGAGTGTACTGATCCATTGTACGGGTTTTGATTCATTTTGGCCCGAGAAAAGTGCATTGAGAATCGCAGGTACAACAGAACGCACCAAATCTTCAATCCACTTTATAACAACCGGAAAACGGTCTCCAAGAAGCGTTTCCAACACCTCTCTCAAAGCCACTAAGAAAGGGATCAAAACCTCATCCGATAGCTTTTTGATTAGGGCCATACATGTTTCCGTCACCGATTCGGTTATATCCTTGATGTTTATCGTGGAAAGAATATCCTTCGGGTCAACATAAGTGGAGGCAAGTGGCCCAAACATAAATTCGGCATCCAGCTTCCATGCATCACTAAAAGCTTGTGATAAAGGCTTGACTATCTCTGTCGATACGGTTTTCACAATCACAGCTAAAGGAGCCTCGATTGTGGTTGTCAAAAGGTTTTCCCAATCTTTTGGCGGCAAGCCTTTACTTTTCTTACTCAAATTTGCTCGTAAATTTGCCGTCTGCTCAGGAACATGCTCTTTTTGACTTTGCACTTTGGCGCCATCAGGGAAAGATACAACTTTTGCCTTTTTGACACTTCTTTTTAAAGAGATATTTCTTACCAAATTTCTCATTGTGTTAGTTTTTATGTATCAAGCTGCACGAAAACTCAGATTCGGCTTTTGTTGGGAAAAAGTAAATAAATTTCAGAAAAGGGAAGAGAAAGAAAGTAAGGTAAGTAAGGTCCATATTTTGTACTCTTTTTGCAGCCATACCGACAAGGTCGCGCGCTAAGAAAAAAAAAAACTTAGAGAAGAGAAGAGAAGGATCGGAGTTATAGAACCGACGGAAAAAACAAGATTTTCGCTTATAGTTGTTCCTTGAACAAACACATGCTTTTTGTACTAAATATCCCAATCACCAAGGCGTGAGCAAAAACAAAAAGATTGCAGCACCTCAATTTCGCATATGGTCTCCCACTACACTACTCAGTGAGGCCCTAAGCAGCTTAACTAACATTGATCGGACGGGAAATAGTGTTTTCTGCTTGGTATGGCCGCAACCGAGAGTAACCTTTTTTTCATGGTATGATAAAGTAAAATGCAATGGAGAGAGACATTTTTTTTTTTTTTTAAAGAAACAGTAAATTCATTTTTTTTTGGCTTATTTTTATTATCGAAACATTACTTGGAGCAGCCTTAGGTGCTTTTATCTAATGCTAGCTGCTTAAAGTGTTAGTTGATGTAGATTGTTTCTTTCAAAAAACAAAGAAAAAATATATATCTAAAACGTCTTCAGCATGAAAGTCAGAAAACATTCACTAGCTAGACTAATGTCTTTCCCGGATCAAGCAAACAGGAGCTAAAAAGGCTTCTAAATTTGTATCTGTACAGGTTCACTAAACTCACATCTTGCACGTTACTGGATGTTAAGCGAACAAAGTAAAAAGATGAGATAAGCCAACTTATCAGTTCCACTTAAAATTGCTTATAATCAACTTCTACCCAATCTTCCCCCAATTTCTTTGGATTTCTCTGGTAGTTAATTAAAAATAAAATTTAAAAGATTAAAAAACAAAGAGTCCATGAGCTCTTCACTAAACGTTATGATGTTTCTTTCAAAAAAAAAAAAAAATAGGCTGAAAGTTCGTGGTCGTTTTTGAAAAGGGCTTATTATTTAGGTTACACACTTTCTGAACCTCTAGTATAAACGTTTAAGCTAAACTGGCCCTTAAAAAAATAAATTAGAGTCAAAAATAACTTGATTCACCTTTTTCTTTAGCCCCTCGCAATCAAAAAACTACCTTTTTCTTGCGTTTCCCTTAAAAGCCCGTGATACAAAAGCAAAAACACGCTGTCTGAATCCCTTTTTGGTCGTCGAGTCCTTTGAAATCTTTAACAAGTTTCTCAAAGTTGTTTCCAAAGTCTTGCTGAAAGATTGACTGATAGCTTTCTCCAAATTGGTAGACATGGTCTTATCCAAAGCAGAAGTTAACACTTTCCCCAAAGCTTGCTCCACAAGAGACTCCATTAACCCTTCCAAATGCCGAGCCATGACTTTACCCAAGATTTTCTCCATAAGCTCCTCCAAAATTATCTCAACAGACCCTTCCAAAGTTTTTCCGATGGTTTTGCCCAATCTTTTCCCCAAAGTATCGTCAAGTACTTTTTGCACAATTGACTCCATGGGACCTCCAAGAGTGCTCAGAAAAGTGTCCCACACCAATTTTTCAAAATTAGTCTCAAAGGGTGACTCGGGTCTTTTGGAAAACTTTGATACTTTTCTGGCGTTAGTGGCTGAAGCCATTGGTGTTGTCTGATTTGCTTCAGTGTTTCCATTGGAGTGAGTGTCTTGCGGGTGTAAATGGGACAATCCCTCCTCAAGCCTGCTTTTTAAGATGCGTTTCAAAAAGACTGTCATTGATAAAAAAGGGGAAAGTGAAAGTAGAGAATATTGTGTTTTTGAGTATGTTCTACTGTCACTTTAGTCTCCGTTGGTAGTCTACTTGTCTTTGTTTTGTTGCAACTAAAATCTTTGTTTTTTGCACCCAAACCAGGCTCCAAAGTGCGAAAGCCTGTCCAATTTTGGACCAGAGTGTTGAAACATTTATCGTGCTATCGTGTTTAGATCGAATTGGTCAGTCCATGAATCTTTAAATAGATAAAAAGCGTAAAAGCGAGCAGCAGAACGGAGGATAGAATGAATAAGGCTAGTTTAATCAATGATTTGAGTGAACCGTCAAATGGAATATACCTGGAGCACTGAGTTAGGTGCGCCTACCAAAGATTTCTTCAACAAAGGCGTTTTTTGAGGCGGAGACCCGGTGATCTAGAATGCACAGGAAGAATATCAAAGCCATGAGAAAACACTTACACCTAAACACAAAAAAAAGGTGGTTTTTTCTGATTATTTCACCCCGAAAAGACTCATTAAAGAGCACTTCGTTCGGGACGGAACATGAAGGTGGGGTGCAATATCGTGGCACTTCTAAATCTTTATTCCTTCAACTGACAGAAATGAATTCTTTTCTTTTTTTCTTTGTTTTGCTTCAAGTACGTGTTTTTTTTATCGTGACTCCAGTATCTTTATCCTTTTACACATTTTTTTAAGCCTATTTAAACGTGGATATGTACTGGCCTCGGACAACCTTTAGCGTAACTTCAAGAAATAACCGTTTTTTTTTTTTTGAATTAAAAACATAGATGAATCGAAAAAATGGAGTATTCCTCACACCTTTATTCTTCAATATTTGCTTGAGTGTGTCTTTGTTACACCTCTGCTTTCTCTAAACTTTTGTGCTTTGTTCCACACCGATCAAAATTCGCTCAAGAACATGAAGAACATAAGTGGTTCAGGCTCGGACAAGACGGACTGTTGAGAAAACGCCGCTTATATGCAGTACGCCAACCTCGGCAGTTTCTAACACCGCACGAGTTCTGACATAAATGCCCAATTTTTTTATAATAAAGTATTTGTGATAGATTTGAGAGAGTGTAGAGAGGTAATTCTTTTGCCGGCTTTTTCTTTAAAGCCATGTTGGTTGAATTTCAATCCCTCAGAGACAAGTCCGGACTCACTGTATGCAGGATGATAATATCAAGGTATCAGTCGGTCTCCACTCACTGTGTTCTTCGTCTGAGAAGATCCCTTCAAATCAAGCAAATTGAAATTGAGTCAAAATCTTGATTTTACGATTTCTTTTCTCTTCAACTACACAAAAAAGTCACTGATCGAGAACGTTGTTCTATATACTTGCCTGTGTTATTGCCTCAATCATATTGAATGATGTCCCCGGCTGGACACTCCTTTAGATCAATCCACTCCAGGTTCGTCTTTTCTTTTCTTTCTTTTCTCTCTTTCAAACACTCTCTCATTCAATCTTCTCTCAAGCTCATAGATCCACACGTGACTGCCAAATTTCTTCCGACAATAAATCAGCCAAACCCTGAGAAATCCTAAAACCTTGGTGCTCCCCTCGGCAGTGATGTTAGTGATTAGCGAATTTAGCGAATTAGCGATATTATTAATATAATATGATAATATTATCGCTAGTATGATAATAATAATAACGGTTTCAATGTTGATCACTAATCAATTAGCGATGATAATATCACGGAATAAACCGATATTATTGACTTGGTGTACTGACCTTGTTCACCAAAATCCACGCAAAAAGAAGTGCAGAATTACCAAATCTTGCAAAACCTCAGGGGTGGTGAAAGCAATGAGCGACGTATATAACATTTAGGACAGTATCCATAAGTAAGTTAAATACTGAAAAGGGATGCTGTCGTAGAAAGAATTGATAAAGGCTTCTTCCGGAGATGTTGTTAGAGGTGGCATTCACAGTAGCATGCAAATTGTTGACGTTATTTTGTCAAAGCGCACTGCCATCTCCCTTGGCATGCCGACGATAGTATAATTTGCCGCAGTAATTTTAAGTTGAGAAAGCTCCAGAACCTTCATAATTTTGCTATCGAGAGAAAACGGATTTTCGAAAAAACATTTCACGTTCTCAATTCAATCAAAGCACCCGGAAGAAACGGGTGAAGATCATCACATGCACATCATTCTCCTTCGTAGTGGTCGAGTAACATTTTGCACAATGTACACTCCCACAAAGCATCCTCGGACTTTTTGCATTAGTGATTCACTATTTCGTTAGCGATTCGATATTTCTATCGCTATAATTTAATAATATCAAGAGAAATATAATAATATCAAGAAAAAATTTATTAATATCGATATTGGCGATTTTTTAGTGAAGAGTTGCGTCGCTAACATCACTGCGCCTCGGACTGCGAGTAAATCTCACTCTCGTGGCTCTTTCTCAGATTTCGTGTGCTCGCGCTTGAAAAGGTCGTGTCCTGCCCTCAGTGAGGGTAAACAATTCTCAGTGCACCCTTCTTGGAATACTCCTTAAAAGTGCATTTCCACGATTATTACCAGCGTGAACATCCGGATAGTTCCAGGGAAACGCCTCTGTTTTTGCTATAACAGGCAATCGAAAGTAGAAAAGGAGCTATAAACACATTTTTTTCCGCAAAGACTCCGCAAATATCCCCCAATATCTTCCCCTAAAAAGGTGCAAAATAACCGCGCTCACCGCCTTTTGAACCCGTCTTTCAACTAGTCTTAGACTCCCATTTCTTGTGCCACAAAAAAAAAAAAGCACGTTGAAGATGTCCGACCGGGAGATGAAAAAGTTGGTGACAAGACTCACTAACCTTTTTGAGGCCATTTACGGGCTCACGAACCGGGCCGGTAACCCCATTCATTTTGATTTCCAGAAACTCCCGCCGAGAACTCTAAACGAGTACTACAAAATCATCACCAAACCTATTTCGCTCCACACCATCAAGCGAACCATAAAACGATACCAGTACAAAGACGCGCAAGGATTTATTGATGATTTGGCACAAATGACTTGGAATGCACGCCATTATAATGAGCCAGGACTGGAAATCTACGAGAACGCGCTTGTTTTGGACCGTTTTATCCGAGAAACCGCCATCCCGAAGCTCGCCAGCGACTCGAAAGTCATCAATCTGTCCTCGTTGCATTACCCGGACTTGGGCCCCTTGGACGATTACGGAATTACGCCGCGGTACGACGACGACGGAAATGTAATTCCGGGAGACTCAAATGCTAAAAACGACGACGACGACGACGAGGAGAACGTCACCACACACCGGTACACCAAGCCGCCCAGCTCTTTCAGACAGCACGAAGGAGCCGTGAGGCGAGGCCGGCCTCCAATTATCGACAAGCCCTATGAGGCACGGATCAAAGCGATTTTGAAGTCGTTGAAAAGATTGCGTCAGCCCGACGATGAGGAGCTCGTGGTGGCGAACCATTTTGAGCGCTTGCCGGATAAGTCCCAGACCGACTACTACGAACTGATTGCCCACCCGATCAGTTTGCATGAGATTCGTACCAGGGTACGCTCAAGAAAATACTCTTCAGTCCAGCATTTCTTGGACGACTTGGCGCTCATGATCAGCAACGCCAAGACGTATTTCGCTGCGGATCCAGAGATGATCAAGGAGTTGTTTGTTTTCGAAAAGGAGGCGGAGCTGGCCATTGAGAAGGAGATGCAGAAGCCCGACCTGGACTTCACCTTCACATCAAATACGGGAGCAGACAAACTCAAAATCCCTCTAGATCTGGTGACTGCTAATGGCTACAGCTACAAGGTGGGTGACTGGGTGCTTATTCGCAATCCAAACGATGCCCATAAGCCGATCTGTGGTCAGATCTTCCGGTTGTGGTCTGCCGATGGTGTACAGTATACGAACGTGTGCTGGTACATCCGTCCGGAGCAAACGTGTCACCGTGCCGACCGGATTTTCTACATCAACGAGGTATGCAAGACCGGAGAATACTCTGACCATAAGGCAGAGGATATTGTGGCGCCGTGCTACGTGATCTTTTTGACCCACTACCAAAAAGGGGACATTCCTCCCAGTTTACTACCAGAAGGAGCCGAATGGTTTATCTGTGAGTTCCGCTACAATGCAAATACATATGCATTCAACCGTATACGCACGTGGAAGGCATGTTTGCCCGATGAAATCCGACAAATCGACCAGCCGGTTGTGCCTATCAGTGAGCCAAGAAAATTGATCAAGTACGACTCTCCGCTCAAGCATCTTTTGACCCCTGAATCTCCCGACGACGCTTCCAAAGTGTCTCCCCAGGACGGACCCAATGAGAACGGACCGCCACTCATGGGTGCTGTTTTCCAAAAACCACCATACCACAACGACGAGTTGGGTCAGTGTTCGACCTCTCCAAACGTCACTCCAGCTCCAGAATACGACGACTTACAGTCTGGCAGAAAGGCGTACTTATTTGTGCCTGTTTCGCAAATGAAAAATACCGGAAACGGTGCCTCTACTTCCACAGGAACACGTGCCGTGGGTGCCAACTTCTCCCCCGGCCAAATGGATGGCTCTCCTGCTCCTTTCGATAGCCCTGCAATGAGAGAAAACTCGTTTTCGACGCCTACGCCCGGATTTGCTAATAAGGGCTTTGCTAAACCGGAATCGGCTCTTGGTAACGCACGTGATTCAACACCATCTTCGCTTGCACACTCCGCAAGCAATTACCAGGCCACTCCTTCTGTCTATTCGGGCATACTTCCAGGAGGCGTTGTATCATATGAGGAAAAGTTTGACGAGGCCAAGCCTGCCGGGGAAGAAGAGAAGTCGTTCCAGGCCATTTCGGGTCTGCTTATCACAACATCCGGAAACCCGGTGTGGTTCCGTGGTCCTCCTACAGTTGTCACGGAGCGGGTACTCACACCAGTAAGCCACTCGGCCAAGTACCTAGCATGGAAGGTTAAACAAGGGTACAGGAGCTGAAGAAGGTGAAAAAATCAGCCAAAAAGAACCAAAAAGAACCAAAAAGATAAAGCCAGAATCCAACTTCGTATCCTGCATGGGGTCCACGCCTGTCGCTGCGGTGTGAGCGTGTGAGTTGTCGCGGCAGACCTGGGTGGCTTTCTTAACGTCGGGTATCCATCATCTTGGGGGTTGAGATGGATGCAGCGGTAGGGAGATACTAAAACCTGCCAAAGAAACAAACATACTGTATATTACCATCAATTAAAACTTACTTTATTTTGCTTCACAGCAAAGAAGAAGTGGCTATTCTTCACTGCTCACATTGACTTTCAAACCAGCTCAATAATACAAGAAGCAGAACGGAAATAAGCACTGTGTTGAACCTGAACCGACAAACTCAGCACTTCTCAGAGCATAAATCATCACATAAACCATCACATAACATATCACTGGATTCCGCATCTAACCCCCCAACACAGCGATTCCAACCGTCCTGCAAAAGTCAATGACGAGCCCACCGCATTTGGCCGAGTTTCAGGAGTGTTTCAAAGCGTCAAAACGCATAATTGCCCTAGTGGGAGCAGGCCTCCTGGCGTCTAGTGGCCTCCCGACATTTAGAGGCTCTCAGGGGCTCTGGAAAAACTTCAACATGATCGATTTGGCCACTCCTGACGCGTTTTATATCGATCCTGGCCTCGTATGGCAGTTTTACCTGTGGAGACGCCACCAGGCACTAAAAGCAAAACCCAATCCGGGCCATATGGCGCTAGCAAAGCTTTCCCAAAGCACCGACAAGGAATTTGTCACCGTCACCCAAAATGTAGACGGATTGCTGGGTCGTGCGGGTCACGATTTGAGCAAGTTGTTTGAAATCCATGGGTCGCTCTTTGATCTTCGATGCACCAGTTTCACGTGTATTTTTGTCGACCGTGGCAATGTCGAGGACCCACTCACGCCTGCTTTGGACAATCCGGACGAATACGAAGACGAAAAATTCGGGTTTCTGCAAAAATTAGGTGCATTACCACCATCGGACTTTTTGAGTGTGAATATGGACTCTTTAAACCCGTCCAAATCCCCCCGGTTCACTCCAATTAAGGAGTTGACCATGGAGGATCTTCCGAAATGCCCCGCGTGCCTGTCTTTAATGAGACCGGGGGTTGTATGGTTTGGAGAACTGCTTCCTCTCCGAACCTTGGGCCATATTGACGATTTTCTCGAAAAAGGGCCCGTGGACCTTATTTTGGTGATTGGCACTTCAGGCACTGTGTATCCTGCAAATAGCTATGTCGATTTGGTAAGGGCACGGGGCGGGGCAGTGGCAGTTTTTAATACAGATATCGAGCCCCAGGTTTTAAACGGGGAGATTCCCAAAACATGGGGGTTTTTAGGAGATGCAGCTGACTGGTTGCCGCGAGCGTTATCGTGTTAGTGAGGAATGGGGATTAATTTAGAGAAAATTGAGATAATCAGGGAATTTTGCACTACATTGGAGGGGTAGACTTTAGGGGAGGAAAATGTATGATGATGGTGAAAAGATGGAATGAAAAGATGGAATGAAAAGATGGAATGAAAAGATGGAATGAAAAGATGGAATGAAAAGATGGAATGAGAAGGTGTTGATGGAATATGTGGGAGAATATGATTTCAGAGCCTTCCGAAACACCCAGTCTTGAGTCCTAGGTCCTAGGTCCTAGATCCTTAAAGGCCTGTGAAAAGAAGAAAAGCTTTGTTACAGTCTGTTCTCGCTATAGAGGACTTGTTTCTGGAAAATTTTCTCGTTCCTCGGTCGTTTCCTTTGGCACTGTTGCATATACACACTCCGATGACTATAGGCATTGAACGTGTGCACCGTAAAAATGTAATATTCCTATCATCCATCGTTCAAAAATACTGTGTGTACAAACATTCTCCAACGTTTGCGTGTTTAAACGTAGAAGTCGCTCCGGTCAATTGGCTCGTTCAACTGGTTGGCAAAAGTCGAAAATCAGCTTTTGCGTGACACTATGACTCCGTTCCAGTATTGCAGGTTTGCAAAGTTTTTCAAACAAGTGTTTGAATTCGTCGCGGCCGAGTTCCTCTTGTTCCACATAGTAAAGAATACATTTAATGTGGTCCAGAGCACCAGAGTGCTTGATATTTCCTGCTTCAATCCCCTGGATCCTCGTATGCTTTAGAAGGATGAACACGCTCATCAATGATCTCTTGTATAGTAGCCTCGTCAGTCAACGCCTCATGTGGCTCTTCTGGCTCTTCATCGTCATCATACTCACCAAAGAAGTCATTGACAGCTGCTGAGGTATCAAAGTGGTGATCTTCGTGGAGTCTGCCAACTAAAGTTGCAGTATTCTCTGTTGAGATTAAGTCTTTAGTTTCTGCAACTATAGATTCTGTTGCTTGGGTTTTTTCACTTGGTGGAGTAAGCAATTTCGTCTTGCGCCACCAATTTTGGAATATTGTAGCAGGAATACTACTCCATGCTTCATTGCACCACATCACTGACTGCTTCTCATTAACCCCTTCCATAATATCACGGCCTTGTTCGATTTCGTCGAGCATGTGTGTCACAAATGACACTTGATAACGGGTATTCACTAACCGCATAATGCCTTGATCCAAATGCTGTAAGACTGTAGTCGTGTTTGGGGGCAATGATATAATCTCGATGTTAGAGAGTGGTGGATCATCTAATGAATTCCCCAATCAATAGCCGCTCTGTGAGCTGAATAATTCTCATGCAGAAATGTCTTTGGTCGATCTCATCAGTCATGAAAGGTTTCCGAGACAGCGAACGGTTGTTTCAGAATACCTGCCGAACGAGAAACCACAAATGAATGCCAGCTCTATTGTAGAATCAATTTCGGGCTAGTTTCGTGCTATTAATGCCTATAGCCATTTTGATTTTGCACCAAAATTTTGGAATATAACCTATAGTGAGCATATTTTGGCTTACGCATGTGAATCATGCCTAAATTTCTATTTTTTGAGGCATAATGAAGTGATTATTCCTATAACTATGATGCCTATAGCCCTCGGAGAGTGTAGCAAATTCAAAATATTGCGAGGTGTCTCATTTAGGCAAGTTGCAGTCAACTGCCTAACAATGGTAACCAGGGGAAAAATGATGTGGCAAGACTTGGCATTATTACCAATCGAGTGAGCCGATGCCGAGTCGGCTATAACTATGCAAGGACCAGATTTCCCACCCTGAAGTGTTGGAAAGCCAGACTGGTTTTACTAGAAGATCTCAATTAATACATAGTTCAGATATAAGAACCCTGACAAATATGGTTTCTGTGGCTGCAAAACTTGAAGAGTGTGTAAATTTGCACGAGAGAATCATCGTGAAAACTGAAAAGTGTCTATGTGAATTCGAAGAAGTACTTTCAACATGCAAATAAGTCGGTATGCCTATAGTCCTCGGCCTTTTCCCCATGTACTCAGGTGGGATTCAAAGGTCAGAAGTGGTGCAACAAAATATTGTACCACCATTACTCGCGTCATCCCGGATACCTTTCATTGTTGGAAAGCGAATTCAACAATGTAAAACTTGGGCGTATACAGAAGTCCTGGAGTCGAGTCAAGACGAAAGAAAACTTGACAAGTGAAGAAGGGAGCTTTGAAAAGGAAACGAGAGCGATTTTCAAAAGTTTCAGATGAACATGTTCAACTGTTTAGGACCAAAGTACCGCTCAAAATTAAAGACGTACAACCGGGTGACAGAGTCTAAGTGAAGGATGCCGAATAAATCTTAGAGAAGGATGTCGAAGAAGTCTTGGATAGAGCAATGGCAGCCTTGAGGCAAGCAAAACCCGCTCTCACATCTCACAAGACGAGCGCTCAATTTGGGCTAAGACGTCGACCATTTGCATGAGCATTACGTCAAACATTTTAGAAATACATCAGTTGGGTCAAGACCATACGGGCAAAAGGGAATACTTCATGAAGAAGGGAAAATACCAGACATTTCTAACGCATTGTATTTCAAGAGCTACCCGGTCAAGTTGTGCACAATTAGTTTTGAAAGGAGTGTCTGGGTGTACCAACGCTATTGCTTATATCGAAAGAACTCCCACAAGATTCTGGTGAAAGTAGTACATATAGACTCGAATTATGAACACGTTCCTGGGTCCTCCTTCGTTGCCAGGCCGGTGGTCAAGAAAATAGCGTCCCCTATAGCCAGAAAAGAATATATTTCACTTGGCTGGTTCTTTCCTCTGGCGGCATTTCGCGCTTACACTAAAACCAAAGGCGTTTCGAAATCTCAGGCTGGTGGTGAAGTGGTCTGGCTTTTTGCCACTCAACGTAGAAGCACCTGTTTTTATACAGTCAGAGCTATACAGTCAGAGCTAACTTGGTGTGAAGTGTTGTGTCTTGCCATGAACCAACGTGAATCGGCATGAATGATTTGATGTCACCCGACAACAACGCATCTTGTCCAACGTTATGAAACTATTCTCCCCTGTCAAAAAACTAGCTTACACCAGGTATTGTTTCAACAGCCACGATACGCTATGCCACGAAGCCAGAAAAATCCCTGTGTTTTGGTAGCGTATACGCAGCTACGAAACTACGGAATTCCCGCGTAGACCAGTGTTGCTGATTCTAATTATTTTGCGCCAAAGTTACAGAGAACTTGGAGATTTAGTAAATGTCGGTACTAATAACATGAAAATAACTGAAATTCGGAAAAGATAAACTGACTGTGAGTTCGGTATAAGTAATCATGGCTCAAGATTACTATGAGTTATTCTTATGAAAATGGAGGTGTCATGGTGCAACCAATGGAAGAATATAGTTATGCCACTTGCAGTGCTGTATCGTACAGTCCAAATACGACGTACATTGGGATGTACGATCCAAAATCCATCGTTTTCGTACAAACAAGTTCGATGTGTACGAAATCGGATAGAAATGTACGAATGTACGACGAATGTACGACGACTGAACGAAAGTGTGAAGCAACTCACCATGGGGTGGAACATGAAGAGGATAAAGCTTAAAAACAGAATCATCACATATATTTAAGGGGCCACTTGTGATGGCTTAGGAAATGAGAACAGGGACACAGCTTGTAACTATTCTTACTTTCAAACTGTGGGGACATGGTTATCTGGACCAATGACTTTCCTTGCGCAAGTCCAGGCCCTCAAAAAACGAGAATATTGCTTTAAGCAAGTGGCTAGCTTGAATAGGCCAAGGCTCAATAAAAAGCTTTGGAAATTTCTGTGAGTAATTTCCTTTAGAGTAGGGAACTGCCCTGTCGAAACTCTACATTTCTCGGGCAAAATCGGTTATTGAAAGTGAAGAAACGCTTAAACCATCGGGTAGAACGTCTCTAATTAATATTCTCTAATTAATATTCTCTAATTAATATTCTCTAATTAATATTCTCTAATCAATATTCTCTAATTAATATTCTCTAATTAATATTCTCAAATGAATATTCTGAAAATTAACTTTGCGGCTCGGAAGCTGCTATGTGTTTTTCTCCTTCTGCCATCTTAAAGAGGTGTAATGAAATCTGCGTGACTTTCGTCCTTATGAAAAGAAAAAACCAAACTACTGATTTAATTATTCCTTGTTCAATAGATATTCCTTATTCAAGAGATTTTTTATTCAGTGGTGTGTTTCTTCGGACAGTGGTAGGATGCTCAAGAAAGTCGTTACATTAGAGTAAATAAATCTTGGACAAGTATTACCCCAAAGGCTCGTAAAGCTAGATAGAGTTTTCTTTTTCACGGTAGAGATGAGTGCCTTTCAAGTGAGTCAGTTAACTCACCCAATGAATTACGATGACTTGGAAGTGACGATTCTCAAAAGATAAAAAGTTCCAAATTTGTGCCACCATGTCACTTGAAAACGCATATGCGGGGGCGAATCACTATGAAGAGAAACCTAAGACAAGTCAGTCATCGCTAAGCAATTTTTACGAGCGGCTGCCTGACAAACGCAACGCGGAACCCTTTAAAGATATTGATATGGTTCCTAAAGATGTCGAAGACCTTTCAGTGTTTTCAACAGAAACTTTAGGAAAATTAAAGGCTTTCGATGAACGAAATCGTATTCTCATATCCGATTTGAGAGGCCATTGTCTTTGTATGTGCGATGGTTGAAAACCCTTCGTTCCCGTACAATCGTACTTCGCTATGTACGATGATGTTCGAAAAAGATACAGCACTACATCACACATACCCGTCAGCTATCTAAAGACAGAAATTTTCGAAAATGTATAAACGCATGTCAACTTCGGTCTTGACATCCTATTATTGCATGAATAGTATCAAATTACGTCCATCTGCTTTGTTCACAAATGGATGTTTTCAATGAAGATACTATATATCAAAAGTTTGCGAGCAAGATTTGCCAAAAACTTTGACTTCTTTTCTGTCTTTGACTTCTTTTCTGTTCACTTTCATCCCAGGACCCGAAATCCAAGGTAAACAACCCGAACCTGATGACATCAGCAGAGTCTTTTGTGGGAGGCAGAGCAAAATCTTGCGATTTGAGTTCCTCGTTTGTGAATTTGAGAACCATTGCAGCGTTTTATGGATCTTATGAGTGGAACGCGAGGGGAGAGAATAAAAATATTGCACTATATACGCTGTGGGTCATTTTTCAAATAAAGTAGAGTATCACATATTTCACCGTGGGGTGAACCGCGGTTCGCCACAAGTCATGCGCTCGGAAGCTGTTGGAGGGGGTTTTTTCTATAGTTTTTATAGGTTTTGGTGGAAGGAGACTGGGCAAGCTCAGACCACAAACGCCTCCTCTCTAATCAGATGTATCTTTCAAAAAAAAAAAAAAAAAAAAAAAAAAAAGCATTTGTATATACTGAAGTAAGGTCATCAACTATTCCTTGTTCCTGGAGATCCAGGTTTCGCTTCACATCGCGGTACCTCCTGTAGCGGTTCGCGATCAAAAGTATTTTCCTCGTCAAGTATCTCTACCGCATCCTCAGAAATAAGGCCCCGATGCCTGAATTGTGATTGGGAGTAATCGATTGCGTTTCTTTGTCACCATGTCATTCACCCTCGAGAGTAGCGACTCTGGTGTTGCAGACATGGCCGGGGTCTCCAAAAAGTCCCTCGCCGTGACACTAATTATAAGAAATCTAGTTTCTCGAGGATTATAAAACTCTTCGATTGAAGACGCCCCTTTGTCGCGGCCACCGCGTTTTCGAAGGGTGTTCACCACCAGGGCGCAACTGTTTTATGTAGAAATTGGCTCTTTTGAAGAACTGCAAACCTGACTCTCCAATCATTCGAGTCAAATTATAGCATTTCGCCATTCTTTGGCGAGCAAAAAATATAAAATAAGCAGATCCCGAAATTCCAATACATTCTGCATATAATGGAAAATTACTAGTGTAATTATTCTGATCACTGCGTAGTTATCGCAATTTAATTAGGAACTGTTTGGTAGTATTGACTACACAGTATAGCACCACTAAGCGTTGTGCGTAATTTTGCTTTGAGTAATACGCGCGTAACATGGTAATGAATGCGTAATTCGTAGCGTTTGCGTAATGATTTTTCAAGGGGAGGAAACACATGTCATTCAAACCACGTCAAAACTGTATAAAAGGCGATATATTCACGAGGAGAAGGCAAAATGATCTTAATTTCTTTGGGAGCCAAATTTGGTAACTTGCGGCATACCCGAGGGCCGCATGTGCTTAAAGACAAGCACGCTTCTATCGAATTGCCTCAACCTGACACATGTCATGTGTAAGTTTGATTAATAACCCTACAAAAACTTGCAAAAGTTCAATGAGGATCTTGCAAAATAGAACAGCGGTATTTATATTAAAAATTATAAGTTCGTTTGTTAATTTAAATGAAGCGACAGAAGGATCAGTATGGTCTCACTTGTCTCACGAGCTTTACGTTTGAATCATCAGAGCGCGTGGGAATATTCGCTTACAACAAGCCTACACCTTGTAGATTTTTGACTTAACCCAAAACTGCTGCCAAGCGGATGATAGCATTAGTTGGATACATGCCTCTCTTATCCTTTTTGGGAATGATAGTAGCCTTGGTGGAAAGCCGGGATGCTTAGCTTTATCTTTTGTGGATTGATAACTTGAGGGTTCGAAAGGCGACATTTCCCGTCATCTGTCGGTTTGCAAAAGACTACCTGGCCATGTCAGCAATGTCAGCACCTGCGGATGCTCTCTTTTCTCAGGTTGGCGACATTGTTTCCAAAAAAGAGAAACAGATTGTCTCCTATCACGATCAAAATTTTGGCGCTTCTAAAGTCTCGTGGAAAAATCCCTGATGAGTTGGATATTGAAGACGAGATGCTGAACTTGCAATTGGATTCTGGGCTGCAAGGAAGTGAGGGAAACAGCCAAATTGGCCATAATTCGTCATCTGAGGAGGTTTTTGTCATCGCAGATGTATAAATGACATCTTAGACTATTCTAGAGACTGCAGATTTATCAAATATACTGTTTAATTGTTTAATAACCTATCTTTTTCGATGTAAATGTACTATATACACCCATTACGCTATTACGTGCGTAATGCGATATCGACAAAATACGTTTATGTGATGGGTTAAAAAATCATTACCCATTACGTAAACATTTACGTGCGGCTTTTTTCGCGTTACGTTGATACTTTTGCGTTATGCGCGTAACAACGCCATTACGCACATCACTACCCCTAAGTGGCATCACCCCTAAATGGCTCGCCGAAGACGCGACGCGTTTTTTTTATAAACAACAGTTCTTTGATCATCGATAACAATGTCAAATTCCCGTCAAAAACCGAGAGAGGAGCGAGAAGTCCAAGATGAGTATATTAAATTAGCGTTAGACGAGAAGAAAAAAGTCCAACCCTCTCCTTTGCTTCCTTAGCACGACGTTTTGGTTACGCGCCGACTCCGCTTAGAGATCGGTATCATGGGCGACAAACCGTGGCAGAAGCACACCAGAGGAGAGTACACTTGCCAAGTGGCTTATATACCTTGAGTCTATTGGAGTGCTTTCCCAGCATTATCAGGCTCGGGATATGGCCAATTTCATGATTGCGTCTCGGGGGAAAGTGCCGTTCGAACCAATTGGCAAAAATTGGCTGCAAGGCTTCTTAAAACGAAACACTGATGTCAAGAGCAAGTTAATGAAAGATCGTGATACAATTTGTGCCAAATCTGAGACGACAAAATAATTTCGAGAATTGGTTTCAACGCGTGAAAAAGACGATGGATGATTACGGTATTGTCCAGTGCATTGTTATACCGTTGATGAAACAGGATTTGCTATGGGAATCCTTGATTGCACTCGCGTGATCATAGGTTCCGAGGTACGTGATGAGCCGACGGTTTTGCAACCTGGAAATCGAGAGTGTGTCACCGCAATTGAGTGCATAAGTGCTGGCGGTTTCGCGTTGGCATTCTTCATTATCTTTAAGGCTAAACGATTGCAACAGGGTTGGTCTGAAGGCCTAGAAAGAAAATGGCGCATTCGTGTAAGTGACAATGGATGGAAAAACGACAGTTTGGGACTCAAGTGGCTCGAAAAAGTCTTTATTCCTCAATCGGAGGCTCGCAGAGTGGGTGAATACCGTCTTTTGCTTTTCAATGACCATGGAAGTCATTTGACTCCCGAGTTCAAGGACAAATGCGATAAACATAAGATATTGATTCAGTGAATGCCCCCGCATATTTCGCATCGTTTTCTGCCTCTTGATGTTGTCTGGTTTGGTGTATTGAAATGAGAGTACCGGAAGATCGTGCAGAGTCAGATGCAGGCTCTTCATAGTATCAACAAACATAAGTTTCTTTCTGCATACCCCGAAGCTAGAAGAGGTGCTTTTTCCACCTCAATGATCGATAGTGCTTTCCGAACCTCTGGCTTGCTTCCATTCGACCAGATCGTGTTATCGATAAGCTTCCACGAACTTTTCTTACACCAGCGCACAAGGTTGATGGAGAAGGAAGAATGCCACCAGGAGACCATTTTTTTCCGTCAGAGTATGATGAAATAATGGATTTAGATAGATTATTTGCTAAACTCATTCAGAAGGTGAGTCATGGCCCTCGAAGTCCGCTCAAGGCCATCATGGCGAAATATTCAGAACAGGTACTTTGCGCGTTCACCAGAGCAAATATTCTCAAACAAGAATTGCACAAACAAAAGGAAGCAATGACTGAACTTAGAAACAGGAAGTCAAGATCGAAAAGAAAGTACCTCAAGGAATGTGATTTATCTGTCAAGGACGTGGAGCAGATCTCGTTGCGCGCTACAGAAGCGTTAGAAATCAATCTCAACAATTTAGACGAAATTGTGAACAATGGCTCACCGGTACGTAAAAAGCTGAAACGGCTTTGTGGAAAATGCAGATTGCCAGGCCATAGAATTGAAACGTGTACGAGAAAAGACTAGTGGTTTCATATTTAATTTTAGTTCTGTGTGTTAAGAAAAATTGATTTAAAATCGAGCTTATAACTAATTTCGGAAAAAGCGAGCCACTTAGGGGTGGCGCGACTTGGGGGTGCTATACTGTATTACTATAGTAATTTCTAATTCCTCATTACTCGCAACACTGCTCTCAACCACAGGGGTGGTGGCGTGCAAACCCGGGTTCGATTCCGGGTTTCGGAAGAGCTTCTTTTACCGCTGTTTACCCGGCTTGTAACTACGCCAGGTGGCAAGCTCGACTTGCATGGGCAAAACAACGCCCCGGTTCAAAACCTCAAAAACGGTCGTCTCAGAAACCCAGATCGTTGAGTTGAAAATTATATAGAAAAAGGGGATCAGGTGATATTCTGCATGGCGCCATCTACACTTCCGGAAGAGCCTAGAGCTTTACTAAAATACAAGCACATTCCAGTGAATCGTCCAGTGAGGAAGCAACGCTTAGATACTCCTTAGATCAGCCCGGTAATGAACTGAGACACGGCTGCCTATGGGGCTGAGGTGCGTCTAGAGAAACGTTCAAAGTAGCAGCCGCATGAGCGGCCAGGCATGGGTCAAATCCATCAAAAAGTATCGCTTTGAGGAGTTGAAACAGGCAAATGATAAATGTTTGTTTGAAAGTATTTGGTGAAATTGCAGGGGCTCTCGAAAAGACCTTTTGTGTAGGAAATATTTGAGCAAACAATACAACATACCATATCCCTTCAAAGACAAGTTTGGCTGGCGTGGGCCTGTATGCAGGATAGGCTGGCGCGCACGGGCACCACACCGTCTAGATCTGCTACACGCTTTGAAAGGTACGCCCCGGCTAAGAACAATAAAAAGAACAAAAGGGAACAAAAGGGAACAAAACGAACAGAATGAACAAAAAGGGGTCTATGGGAAGGCTGGGCTAGGTGCATGAAAAGAGCCTTGAAAACTCTGGCTTAACTCTCCTCTTATTTTTGTTTGGTTCTGTTGACAGAAGTCCACTCAATTCACCACACGCGGGTATGGCGAAGGAAGGAAGTGTCCACAGTGGGCAGTCAGCAAGATTGCAATGAAAGCCGGAGGGCTCTATGCAGGCCACGGATGCATTGGAAGAGGCTCATTTCAACTTTTTCGGTTCGGAGAGCGCACGGCAACGTTACACAATGAGCCAGCAGCAGAAGTATTGGCATCTTTTTAGTATTGCAAAGACCATCAAACACAAGCGATCTTTGGTTACAGTTTGTGTATTTGTTTTTGTTTTTGTTTTTGTTTTGGCTTCTGGCGTTTGGCATTTGGCATTTGGCGTTTGGCACGAGACGCTTTTGCAACGCCCGGGCGGCCTGGCTGCAGGAGGATATGCACATCGAAGCATGCACTGCGCACAAGTCGCTGGTTTTGGGCGACTGAGTACTTTCCAGCAGTGCACATCGGCCCATTGGTTAATGTAACGTCTACCGGAAGATTTCCGGCACTGGGTCGGGAAACCAGAGGCCAGTTCGTGGAAGCGAGAAAAAAAAATAACAGAGGAAAAAGGAAAAAGATTGTTTTCAAGCCGTCCTGTTTATTTGAACGTGAACTCTCATCCTGTGGTGACTCAACTCCATCAACAAGCTTAAATACATCTCTGCTGCTTGCTGACTAAGCCTCTAAAAGTCTAATCAGCTAGTGCCAGGTGTCACCAAGCAAGAAGCAAGCAAAACAAAAAAAATCAACATCGTGAAGAATCAAAACATCGAAAGATCAAAAAATCAAAAAATCAGAAAAATCTCCAAATAACAACTCCAGATAAAACTCCTCATAGCCCACTCAACAATGTCGGACTACTTGATTGCAACAGCAACTGGGCCCACGAAAACTTTGGATAAAAGCAACACGCTCTCGCAAAACTTCGTCAAGCGCACCAAAACTATCCGCCACAGCGACTCTCTGAGCAGTTACGATGGGGGAAAACCTGATCATAGTGCGAGATCAGTATCGGGATTCTCGTCGTTTTCCCGGCCCGAGTCGTCGATGAGCTTTTTGAAATCCAACAGGGCCAGGGAAAAGTCGCTTTCGCTTTTTGAAAGAAAGCTTGTCGAGTTCAACCGCGCCCTGACCAAGATCAAGGAAAACGGGTTGGGCGAAGCTATCGACCTCAGTCTTAACGAGACGGTTCGAGACGATGGTCCACTTTTGACCTTGCCCAATCTCGAGCTCTTACGCTACAACTATTTTGAGGCCTTTGAGCCCAACCATAAACTGGTGGAGAAGGCGTTGGCCAAAAAACAGCCGGCGTATGTACACGTGATCTCAGCCGACGAGCAGATTGACGAAATGTGCAACCAAGAACTGGCGCGGGGAAGTTCGGGTCTGGCGTTGGCAGCCGAATCTGCCCGAGCTAAAACCGCCGCCATGGAACGCAAACTTGCGTGTCTGGTTTTGAATCATGCCGGCCACACCTCCAGCATCAGAGACGCGTTTCTCCTCCTGCTGTTTTGGGACGACGTCTACCATGACATCAAGTGTGAGTCGCTCGACGAAAACTACTACGAGTGGCTACCGCAGAAGGAGACCACGCAGCGGTTTTTCGTCGAGCTCGCTGACTTTGCTCTTTATCGACTCCGCTCAGTGAAATGCCACGTCCTGCAGGCGGAGACGGAAGAATTGAACTTTGACGAGGCCCACGAGCTCACCAAAAACGTGTTTTTCTACTACCAGAAAGCCGATCTTCCGCTTCTCCAGTGTCTTGCCCAGTTTTTGGACAAGAACTTTGCCAGTCAGATCAAGGTGTACGTATCATCGCCACAACCGCATCACGTGCGCGGCCTCATGACGGTGATGGTGAATGCCGTGGGCGACAACTTGAAGCTCCATTTTTACGGCCATTCGAGGGCTGAGACGTCCACGGGACTATTCCTGGATTTCTTGCGGTGTTTTATTTGCTCGATTTTGCTCGAACTTCCTAAGCCTGTTCTTTCGTCTGGTGCTGCGAGTATGGTAAGTGTTCCCAAGACGCGTTCTTCACGGCCCAGTTACTCTGTATCAGTTTCTGACCGGGTAACTTCTGGCCCAGACGATGTGAACAAGCTGCGTCGGGGCGTTGGGGAGAAAATGACCCGGAAGCGGTTTTTCAGCATGTTCCGGTCATAGCCGGGGCCTTTGCGCCTTTGCGCGATCTCGCCCTTTCCGAACGAATGTGAGGAAACGGGCCAAAGTGAGAAATGCATGAAGTGAGAAATGCATGAAGTGAAAAATGCATGAATTGCCAAAACGCTGGTATTCCAAACCGCCAGAAGGTCAGAATACTGAAGTGCCAGAATGGTAGTTTCCCGCCACGCTGAAATTCCAAATGTGCAATTAGTTGGTCCGCCTGTCTGCCTCAACACTGAGCCCATCGAGAAAAAGACAACGGTTATTGAAACAAGGCAGTAAGCTTTTCCACGAACGCTTTAAATTTTCTCCACTTTGATAATGGAAGTCTGGCAATCACCTTCCATTCTCACCATTTTAGAAAGTTCTGCAAACCCATCGTTGCCTAAATTTGCTCAGATTTAAAGTCGGGGATGGCAAAATTCGAGCCTGTCGCATTGAATTTCTTGGTCCATGCTACCTTTTGGTGTATTCAGTGGCACTTTGTTGGAGAAATACCATACTTATGCGCCTAAACTGTTTGAAGGGGTGAATGATGAATATTCTGAATAACCTGTGTGTCCAGACTTAAACGATACTGGTGATATTCCGTGTACCTTCAAGTACTGATTGGTGTGTGGGATGAGTGGCGGAGAGTCTGTGGTTTGTCGATTTAAATCTGTGAGTCTTGAGGATTTGGTCGATATGTCGATTAAAATTTGTGAGCTTAGAGGATTTTGCCCATTCACTGCAAATCCCATGTTAAGGTTTTTGGTGAAGAAATTGCCAAAGCTGACCAAAGCAAAAGTGGGAAAAAGAAGTACACTAGAATAGATTACATTAGAATGCAACGATATAAACCATGCACTATGCCGAAGCAAAAACTGAAACAAAAACAAAAACCGAAACAAAAGTCAGATAAGAAACGAAATAAGAAACGAAATAAGAAACGAAATAAGAAACGAAGAAAAAAAGGAAACCATAAAGTTTAATAAGCCTCTCTCCACAACTTGCTCAGCTTATGCCTAAGGCCCTATACCATGCCCAGATGAAACCGCACCATGCATTACCATCAAAAAAAAAAAAAAAAAAAAAAAAAAAAACCTCTCACCTACATTCACCAACCAGGTGCATTGGCGGTATTAAATTTAATGGTCAGCTTTCTAAAATTGATTCCCTTTCTCTTCCGTTGGCGCCTGTGCCACATTTGGTAATAAGTCTGATTTTTTAATTCCCTTTTATTTTCTCATTCTCTTACTTTCTCTCACTCCTCTCTTCCCCTCCCTCTATTTCTTCTCACTCTCATACTACCTGACCCTGGTGTGAGCTCTACACAATACAAAAAAAGCCATTTCAATTATCCGTGCGTCACCACGACCCACAGATAAAACACATTTCCACTTTCTTTGCCTCTTCCCACACACCCAAACATTGCTACTCGCGTATTCCGCCTGCAATCGCGGAAAAATCACCACACCTGTACTTCAGTTGTGAATGGTTCTAGCTTCTGATTGGCTCTTTCAAAGTACATGTCACGTACGTTAATTACTTGCAGCGCCAGGCCAAGAATACAGAAAACACTTAAAAGAAAAGAATCAAAAAAATGAATGAGGCCTATTGAAAAAATCAAACCATGAACAATCCCATATCGATACTATGACGTCGGGACAAATCGTGCATCTTGATGACCCGTGCCCTTCCTGTTGAAGGCAGATGATGGGTTGGTTTCCTGCTTCGAAAGCGCGTGGCCATCAGATAAAAAAAGATACTTTAGTTTTTTGGTGATTATATTTTCAGTCAATTTTTGGTCAAAGTTGCATCTGTTGATCTCCGATTGATCTTCCGTGAGGTCCATCTTATTCGATTCTTTAACGATGTGTTTTTTTGTGTGGGTGTTTTTCTTTTTCTTTTCTTTTCTTTTCTTTTCTGTTCTTTTCTTTTCTGTTCTTTTTTCTTTAATCCCTGCCCTCTAGCATCACATGTTGGTGGTGGCTTGGGCATGTCCTGTCAGGGACGTGCAGGTTTGTTGGGGTGTGTAGCCAATATATTGCCCCTTTCGGGCGATAGCCAGTCCTGTCCGGTCTGCATACAGAAGCGTGTGGCCCGTCCCACAAATAATTGAAAACTGCGGCACAATGTGTAAGACCCCCGTTTTCAACAGAAAAAAATTAGCTCAGACTCGGCCAACATACCCATCTAATCTAGAAGATCCGAAACCCCGTTGGAAAATGTGTTAGTGTACCGCACGCCCCTGAAAACGTTTACTTTGAGGAGTGCGCTGGATAAGAGCCACAACCGCGTGTGCCTGCACTGGGATGTCTACAGAATGCGTCATACAGGGTTATTTTTTTCAGGATAATCCATCGAAAAAGCCTTTTGCACAGTCAGCTATATATGAAATGAGATCCGTCGCATTTCTCTCGGCGAACTATCGTTTGCCTACTTAGAACTACCTCACCACTTTCGCTTATCACACTCTAATCTCGATCTATCGAAATCAAAATCACATCGAGAATATCAAGACGATCGAGAATACCAAGACGATCGAGAATACCAAGAAGATCAAGACGATCAAGAATTTCGAAAATTTCAAGATTATCAAATATATAAACAACATCAATATGGTTCCCGTTGCCTCCAACGATCCACTGATTATGAACGAACACGCTTACTATGAGAGAGGGCTTGACGAGTCGAATTCTTGTATCAGCCAAAATATGGTCATGGTTTTGATGCTTGTTACTGCTGTTTTGGCTGTGTCTAAACTTGCTCATACATCATTTCAAAGATATCACAAGAAGAAAATCGCTCTTCTGCCCGCAGAACGTCTTGTTTAAGCTGGTTCTCGATCTATGAGTCGAAACACTCAAATCAAATCCAGCATCGTCATCGTCATCGTCATCGTCATCGTCATCGTCATCGTCATCATTTACGTCATTTTCAGAACGCCCAGTCGCTGCGTTGCTGTCAATTTCGCATCCTGGCTATCTAGTCGTGACGTTGTTTTCACTTCTTTCCATCACATTTATCCATAGCATTAATCGCATTTACAGGTCCAGGCAAGTTTGTAGCTGTCTTAGTGGAGGCAACTGATATGGTCCAGCAGTAAAAAAATCGAGTATGATTCGGGGGTTTCGAGTGTATCTGACGAGGCCAAATCCAAATCCGTGTTGTTTGAACGCCAGCATTCACTCCGATTTCATAAAGAAATAATGAATGAAAATTGGAAAAATGAAAAATGAAAATTTGAAAAATGAAAAATGAAAAATGAAAAATGAAAAATGAAAAATTGAGAAATGACAAAATGAAAAATGAAAAATGAAAAATTGAGAAATGACAAAATGACAAAATGACAATGAAAAGAAGAAAGAAATCAGGTTTAGGTTCTCGTTTCCCTCCTCCTTTATACCGTCCCTTTCCCTTTCCTCGCTGTATTCCTCATCCCTTTGCGGGCATTCTCGAAGCGAGCTCAATGTCCCATATATTCCAGTCGTACCAGATCAAAGGAGGAAAAATCGTGCACAAGTGCCAAAGTGAATGAGCATCGATAAGCTGAAACCAAGGCGCAAAGTCAACCATCTCAAGCAGAACTGATGCAAGAAGGTAAATGTTCAAAAATGCGGGAATGAAGGGAATATACTTCGAGCGTGAAAGTCCAATATAATTGAGTTTCGCCAAGATCCTCGTTTCGTGGGGTAGAAGATATATAGAGTTGCTGTAGATGTGCAGTTTTTCACGGTATTTGCGATTCACATTCAACGAGTGGCAAATCCAAAGAACTACAACTGAAACTCCAAATGCAATGTTGAACCTCATGTTGTAAGTGTAGTCCCACGACGCGTTTAGCCTAAGATAATGGCACATCAATACACCACATAGCAATGCCTGGAAGATACGCCGTTTTTTCAGTTGATCAGATCGATACAACTCAAAGTACCGAATCACCACCGCATTGAAACTAGCAACGGCAATCAAGCCCGCACCAACATAGTCAAGCGTTTCTGTGATTGGATAATCCCGAATATGGAACACTGCACTACAGGCCCACCCTACCATTGAAACAGTAAGTAAAATAAGGTACTGCAAGAACATGGTTGCCTTTTCCGTATTTTTGTTGGATTTGTATTGATGATTGATTTTCCCAAAGTTGGCGAAGTTCACATACAAGTTGGCCACGGAAAACACCGCCGAAAATAACTCGGTGATGCCCATCACTCTTTTGAAAGGCCACTTTCCATGAAACTGCACCATGCTGAGACCCATATCTTTGCGCATCTTGGTGACATATTGCTGACACTCATAGTTACAATCCAGCCGACAGTCCCAAGCAAATAAAACCCGTGAAATCGGATTCACGGAGTTTTCAGAGTACTTTGCCGATGGAGTACTGCTGAGACACTTCAGCGTAGTACAATCCCGGATGCACTCAGCAAATTCCGGAAGATTGTCGCCAATAGAGGCATACGCCAACGGCGAAAAAGCTAAAGCTGCCCAATATGGCAATCTCATGACGCTCCCTTGAAACCAGACGCTAATGAATTAGTTCAAGTCCGATCGAATGTGGGGACACGTCGCGTGTACCTTGCACGTGACCAGGTGCACGTGAGGCGGGTTCAAGGGGAAGCCCAGAGTCTCCGGTTTCCGCTTTTGGTGGCGGTAAATAAACAAAAAATGCCAAAACAAAATGCCAAAAAAAAAATGCCAAACAAAATGCCAGAAAAGAAGACAACAAAAAGACAGTGACTTTCTTCGGAGAACTAAATTCTGGAACTCTCACAGTGTTGTTCTGTTAACAAGTTCTCCTAAATTCCCAGTAAAAGGTCCCGGTCCCTTTTCAGCAATCTAATTTGGTTTGGCCGTGGCCCGTTTTCCATGGCGAAACCCCCTATTGCCTCCTCAACTAGCTCTTCCCCACTGAGTACGTAGAAAAACACTGCCGCGGAGACAACAAGAGCATCAAAAGGCAAATCCCAGCTCAATTCAAAAATCCGATGTTGCAAATTTCGTCCATGACGCAAAACAGGCAGTAAGAGCGGCAAATCTCCCCTCCGCATGATGGAGCGAAGAAAGGAACTCCGTCCATTCCAAGCAGTTGGAGCGGTTTTGATAGGAATGGCGGCAGTTGAACACCGGGGCGTGCCGAAATTCACCGTATTTTTGTTTGAACGATGTCGGAAGTACTGCATAACGGTGTTTCTTGTATCTACATACGAGGCGCTTACATTTCCTGGGTATCGATTTGCTGAAAGAAATGCATTCCTGCAAACATCGTACCCACACGCACTCCAACTTGTTCTATAGAGTCTGCAAAGGAAAAAACCAGCCATTGGCCCAAGAACTATAAGACGAAGAAAAAAAAAAAAAAAAAAAAAAAAAACGGGATGAAAATTCACACACCGTCGTACCGCGGCCCCAGCCTTGTACAAAAACATGAAAAATGCTTCCATAAACACAAATTCAAAATAGCAATGTTGAGAAGATTGAATGATCCAGAGCAAAGATAACCATCCCCTGAATTGAAGCAAGCAATCGAAGAGTTGTCATTCTAGTGTGAAAAAGAAATGCTGTTCAAGCTTTGATTGTGCGCTCTTCTCCTTGAATCCGTTAGGAGACCAATAATTTTTTCAAGCACGCGTTGGAGCCCTGAGGGCGCAACTGCACAGAGAACATTAAATCTTTAGTGTGCCGTCTCGGGGCTAGGAACTGCGAGAAAAAAAAAAGCATAAGGCGATTGAGGAAATAGCAAAATACAAGGGTTTTTGGAAGAGTCGTGAAAGATAAGACCCCGATGTTCTCTTCATTATGGACCACCCAGGAAAAAAAAGAGAGAGAGATTTAACCGGAGCTTTACAACTCCCGGAAAGTCTTCCCCGGGTAAGAGAGACAGTAGAGGGATACTGATGATTTGCCATTCCTCTCTCAGTCCTATTTTTTTGTTTCTTTTTTTTTCCTTCTCTCTCAGAGGGGGGCTCCTAACTACGGCCGCTCGGTCACTGGCTATACAGCGGAACGCCGCACCAGGCGCGGATCGCCTATTTTGTTCATAGTGGCAACAACTCCAGATGAAAGAGACGCTTTTTCGGTGTAAATGATAAGAGAAAACCGGCGAGGCCCTAGAAAACAATCTTACATCAAATCTGATAGTCATCAAACAGACAAGCCGGCCCAAATACTTATGAGGTGTCTTCTTTATCTGTTTCATAGTCCATGTTTTGCCTATGCAAAAACAGGGCACTCTTCGCAATATGCTGGAACGCTCACCCGCATGCCCTGCGGCTTTCCCTTTTTTTTTTTTTTTTTTTTTTTTGCCCTGCAAAAAATCACCATTTATATGTGCCCGAGACTCTCCGCTTTTCCAGATTTCCCATCTAGCATATTTGAATTTCATCCCATAGAATATTCTGCTTGCGATTCCGGCCCCACGACCTGTTCCAATTTATTGAGATAGCTGGCATTTCCCATCAATTGAGACCGGTTCATTCACCCACTTTGCGTCGCACCCAAATTATCCTTGTCTGAGTGAATCCCACCGTGAAAAAACTCGTCTTTCCCAGGTTCTTGCTCGTTTCAGAGACTCTCCATCGACATTGTGGATTTTCTGTAATTCTTTTCAATTTCCTTTGATCCGCAACGCTTGTCGTTTTAAACAAACACCAAAATCCAAAATAACAAAAAAAAAGAACCCTCGTCTCGCATACCAAATATTTCTCCCATGAATACACGTAAGTCAAGTCGTCGTTCCGCCAGAGATGAAAAACTGGGCCAAACCAACATTAAAAAAACTAACTCGGCAGTCCAAAGTACCAAGAGGCGGAAAATCCAGCCATGCTCGGGGCCAACATTTGAGAAAAGTTCTCCTCTAGATGACAAAATTGACCCCGTGGAGAAACTCTTGAGTTTTTCCCACGTTAACAACGACATTTTGCTGCTTATGAACGACACAGACCATCTGAGTATGTCGTCGGATCAGGGCTCGTCTGCTACTATCAACACGTACCCCAACATTTCATGCAATTTCACCAAACTCATCCATGATAATATGAGACTGTATTATTCCCGGTTTGGAAAGACGCACATGGATATCCACAACGACCACTCGTCATTTTCTGTACTCAACCAGCCCGCACATGTGGAATGCACGTCGGCACAAGAGCAGCAACAAAAACCACGATTCCAGGTTCCGTTTTTTAGAAACGTTAACTTCAACCCCACGCCGAATTTCGGGCACCGCATCGAAGATTATATATACTGCGACGACGAGGAGCCTGGCACCACTGACTCGGAGCAGGAAGAGATTGCCTCGCCCAAGGATGTGGTGGAAACGCCCATCCCCTCGTTATCCGGAAAAATGTCGTTTCATTATCGCCAAAACGACAAGCTCAATTTATCCTTGACGGACCGGGAGCCTGTGCGGGAGGAAACGGCCAACGACGTGTCGAAGTTTTTGAACAAACGATCTGTGCTTTCTGGAAAAGCCAGTGAAATGATTGGCACGTCGAACTTCCTTGTGAGCGATTTTTTCTTTTGAGACTATGAATTATTGATT
Source organism: Metschnikowia lunata (assembly GCA_030583235.1). NCBI lineage: Eukaryota > Fungi > Ascomycota > Pichiomycetes > Serinales > Metschnikowiaceae > Metschnikowia > Metschnikowia lunata. The sequence continues at coordinate 152,206 of JAJMHP010000020.1, read as the reverse complement.
GATTTCTTCTGGTGTATGCATGCCTTGATGGCCGGCGCTACGTTATTTACTTCTGTGTATTTTTATATATATCTAGACTTGAACAAGATACTTGGTAGGAGAGGCCGAAATGTAAAGGATTGTTGATGATGAAATGTCGTGATAGTTGGTATTAATAATAAATCACTTGTGCCTCTTGAGCATCTTGTCTTGTGTGCACTCCCAGCCACTGGCTACCCCGGATCTCGCCTCGCTCGCACTCCCTGGCCTTACACGTCATTTCTTAACCCAATGCTCACTTCTTCCATAAGGCATTTCTTCTCCATCCAATGTCCTTCGTCAGCCTCGTGTACGCATACTTTTTGGGCGGAATCACGTTTCTTCCCGTCGTGGTGTTTGTGCTCATTTACCTCCATCCAAAAAAAACCGAGCCTGTTCCCGAAGAAACGTTGCGTGCAGGTGAGATTGAAGAACATGCTCAAACCGGTCTAGATTGCTTTAAACAAGGGTGGATTTTCGTCACCCATGAGGACTTGGAGTCCCAGGACCATATGTCTTCGAAAACAGAGAGTGTTGCTGAATCGCTGGAGGTTAAATCCGCCTATTCGTCGCTTTATAAGTTGGTGACCAATACAAGCAAGAGTCAGGCATCTAATTCCACTAATTCTGACACTGTAGTGGGAGAAAACGCCGATATTTCCACAGCAAATGGGGTTCCAGGTGGTATTGCAAACGCTGCGGGTCCTTCTGCGGGTCCAGGCGTGGCGCTGGCGCCTCCAAAGTCCAGTTCGGCGTCCAAAAAGCACCGATATTATGCGGTGTTGAAACATGGGAACCTCTTTCTCTATAAGAACGAGAAATTACAAGACGTCAAGCATGTGATTGTGCTCTCGAACCATGTGGTATCACTCTGGCCACGTGGTATCTCCGACGCGTCGTTGTTCACCAAACACTCGTCGATTGCTATTCTTAAAAACGACTGGTCACGCCCCCGGCGACTTTCAGACAACTTTTGCGGCGAATCCTGGACCAGCGACTCCCGCATCGATATAAACGACGTCTTGCGCAAGGACTCGGGCTTGCCCGCGCCTCCAGGGACCATTTTCGTGTATACGGAGCTCAACATTGAGAAGGAAGACTGGTACTTTGCACTCATTCGAGCCACCAAAACAGACACCACCAAAACCGATACCGTAAGTCCTGCTGGTGTGGGCCCCGCTGGTGTGGGCCCCGCTGGATTGAATCCATCCGTGTATGCAGAAACCATGCATCTCGAAACAAAAAGCATGATTTCTCTCATCCAAACGGTGTATGGGTCCGAGGGCCAGCTCCAGTCGAAATGGTTCAATGCGATTATTGGACGAGTGTTTCTCTCGATGCAGAAAACCGACGTCATGACCAACTACTTGACGCTGAAGATCGAGCGCAAGCTCAACAAAATGAAAACACCCGGGTTTTTGGATAAGTTTCTGATCACCAAAGTGGACGCAGGCAACGCGGCTCCTACTCTCACGTTTCCGGTGCTAAAAGAAATTAACCCGGAGGGCGATCTTCTTGTATCTTTCAATGTGCATTATGCCGGAGGCATGTCGATGCAGTTGGCCACAAAGGTCAACATCAACTTGGGGTCACGCTTCAAAACAAGGGAAGTGGATGTGTTATTACTGATCACTCTTGACCAGATCTCCGGGCCGATGCTTGTAAAAATCAAGGCGCCTCCGTCGGCTCGTATTTGGTACACGTACGAACGGGAACCGGACATGTCCATCAAGATCGAGCCCATCATCAGCTCGCGGCAAATGTCGTACAACATCATCACCAATACCATTGAAAAAAAGTTCAAGGAGGCCATCAAGGAACTGTTGGTGTTGCCGCATTGGGACGATTTGGTGTTCTACCACACTCCAGATGAGGTTTACCGAGGCGGGATCTGGGAAAAGGGCGCCAGGCCAGAGAGGAAAGAGTGGGTGGCGGAAAAAGAGCACTTGGCGAAAAAAGAGCGAACGGATGAACCCGATTTGACCTCTGCAACGAAAGAAGTACATGAATCCACCAGTGATTCAGCTTCCACCATTTCTGCATCTACTGTTTCTGCTATTCCTGCTTCGGGGACTGCTGAATCTACCCTCGACATGACCGTGGACGGAGCAGAATCCTTGTCGAACTCCCTCCCCAAAAGCCAAAAAACAAAGGTGTCGAAAACAATCAGCGACTTTTCCAGGCGTTTGCGGAAACCAAAGTCCGCGCACACCCTTGGCGTCGATGAGACAAATTGTCTTTCCGACGGCTCGGTGATGGAAGCGCTGAAAAAACTGCCTTCTTCTGTGGCTTCTGCAGAAGAGCCTTCTCAGAACTCAAGCACCCTCCGCAAGCTTGGCGAGTGGTATTCCAAAGGCGACAAATCGGCTTCTCTAAAAACGAGTGCTGCCGTCCAAGCGTCTACTTCTGGTTCCAGCTATCATCCGCCTGAAATGATCTCCAACAGAAGATCTCGAAAACACTCCTCGGCAACAATCAATTCCGATGCGGAGAAAGCCACCGACGGATCTCTGTATGATTTCGGGCAAGAATTGAGGGAAAGTTTGTATATGCCTCGATCCTTTGAAGCCAAGTCCCCACAGACATCGTCGACGCCGAAACTACCGCCAAGAGAGTCGAATGACCCAAGAGAGTTGAAGGTTCCAAAAGGCTTGAAGGATTTGAAGGAAGATTCTGACCAATCTAAAAAGGGCTTGCAATCTCGTGGTCAAGTCGAGCGGAAAGCCTCCGATGGGTCGATCGATAAAGAGGCTGATTTCAGATTCGATCATGGGTTTAACCGTACGCCGCCCAGCTTACAAGCACCGGTTTCACGGGGTAATACAGTGGTGGGAAGAAAACCGCCGCCGCCACCAGACCTGGGCGACGAATCTTACTCGGTGCACACATCCATATCCACGGCTCCTTTGTAGATAAATACAGAGCTTCTCAGTTATTTCTTCTATCGGATAAATTGGAGTAAGTTTTGCGAAAACCCCTAAAAATTGCCAGGGCTCTTATTTCTGAACTATGTATAAAGTGAACCTCTAGTGAAAGCAGTTCGGCTCTCCAACATTTATGGTGGGAAGGACGGTCATTATATAGTTGCTAATGGGTCAGCTAACTGCAATGGTAGTAATACGGACAATTCGGGGATGTAATTCCATTGCCCGTTCATTAACAACATTACTATCTTTACTATCTTTACTATCTTTACTATCTTTACTATCTTTACTATCTTTACTATCTTTACTGTCATTACTTTCGCAGGTTCTCGTTGTTCGACGGTTAATTGCAACTTGCCTAAATGGGACTTCTAATGGGACTCCTAATGGGACTCCTAATGGGACTCTTCGTAGAGATATTTAGGAATATCACTATCGCTATCGAGAAAATTAACGAGTTAATTCCGAAACAGCCGGACATATACTTTTTTCTTTTTCGTGGCTCTTCTATTCACGTAGGCATACTATTAAATTGTTCCCATGATGCCGCCAGCAGGATTGATTATTTTCTATTAATGACTACGTTTTAGATAAAAGAAAAGAGTCGGATGTTTTTGCCGAAATCCGTATCTTGTTGCAGTCATTGAAGACTTATTACGGTAGTCCATAATTCATCTTTTTGGAAGCTGTCTTCATAAGCTCACTTCCAATCCCTCTATTACGAGCCCCTTGCAAATCTAAATACTGATAATTTGAGTGACTAAGAGAGGTGGGGATCCATCTAGACGTCCGGCCAAACTTTATCTAGACATGCCATCTCCTCTCCCATTTTTGGCGAGGTCTGAATTACATCGCCGAATGAGTTCTCTCTGTTTGATTTGTATTATGCCCATTGTCTGATAATTTCTTCGACATCTGTTCGTATGGTAGTTACAAACACATTAAACATGACACCAAGCCTTTCAAATGGCATCGAGCGGCTACACTATCTTTTGCAGAGTCGACTTGAAGCTTTAGTAAAAAGCATATGAACTATGACTCTTTTTTTGAAAAAGCCCGCACTCTAAAAAGAAGAGGTTATATCAAGCCAAATGGTACCTTCACACGGCACACGCTCTACTGTGAAATTCTAAGGGAAGGTATCATCGCAAAAGAAAAAAAGTCAACCCTTTTCCCCATCATCGCTTGAGACATCCTAATTGGGCTTCTGCCCACTTGTAAGGCCTGGAAAGAATCAGCTATGATACACAGTTCATCTCTGGGTAAGCTTGTAGTCTTGAAAAGGCCAAAAACTTGATGGTAGTGGTTTCGAGTCTGTTTCTGTTGTCGGTGACTATGGTTTTCACCCGAGAAATCAACGACTCCGCCTTCCCAAGCTAGTTGGCCCCTCCGACTGTTCAATTAACACAGAAGCTCCGACAACTGGCCTGCTACGTTTGTATCTCTAAGTGGTGCAGACATTAGATCTAGGGCTCTGACTGATCCCATTGAGTACACTGATCCTTCTTTGAAGCAAGAGCTGAAGTCATCTGTCTTCGCCTAGCTCTTCACGAATAGATAGTTTGATTATCAGAATAAAGGTTTTCAGGAATTTATTTCTGAGCCAGAATCGAAACCAAGTAAACAAGAAATATGTGATAAGATAGCTCATAACAATTTGATGTACAATTTGCGACTTACTGGTTTTAATCAACCCTAGCAGCCTGTACCATTCTCTTGACTAAGACCGACCAATGTGCATTTTTTTGTTTTTCTTTTGGGGGGCCGAAGCTCTTGTTGAAAGTTGAAACACACAATAAATTCACCAATTCGGTTGCATTCTTGGTTAGAGCTAGTCTGGGAGTTTCCTTTAGCTCTATTAAGTATCTAGAAGCCTATTTTGCCATTTAATAGCAGAGGACTACTCCGCCGCCCTTCTAAATGAGCTCTTTGGACCGGTACGACATTAGGGAAATCATCCGTGAGCCAAAATTGTCACCTTATCTGCCAGAACTGTCTGTGGTCTTATAGAGAAGAGGTGCGTAAGAATTGGTTTTAACGCCAGGTTCAGGACGCCTGATTCTCTCTGTCGAGGTACTCAAAGAGCCAGATCTTGGCCATTCCGAAATTCGTCACATTTATCATATGATATCCGGGGTCAATTACAGAATACTCGAAAACCTAGAATCATTTCGAGTTAGTGGGTCAAACAAAACTTCATCAAAAGATATCGAATGATCCATTCGTTGTATCAAGGAAGCTAAAAGTTAGATCTATAAGAACACTGTACCAAGCTTGTCAGGCCATTTCAGGCCATCACAGGCCATGTGTCCTCATACATATGCTGCCCAGCCACCATACATGGCACTTAAGTTCTGGTCCGATGACGCTTGCTGTATCAAGTAGTCTACTTGTCCATGCACATTCATGGGCAAACCCTCGGTATCCAACAATCCGCGGATCTTGCGCCGGACTTTCTTTAGATGTTCCTGGGGCTTTTCCAGCGTCTTCCAATCCAACAACGGATCATAGATAAGAGTCTCCAAGATATTCATCAACGACGCTTCGTTTGCCCTCACCAAAGTGCCTGCAACCTCGCACGTGACTCGGAATGTCCCCTCGATTCCAGTGATACCCATGGCATCAACCAAGTTTTGAGTGAGTCGGAAAGGCACAACCTCCGGAGTCGGGAGATCAACGCCTTTGTCAAACAAGCAGTCGAAATCTATGTGCAACGCGGCTCCGTTCTTCTTAACAAAAAGGATATTTTCACAGTGGCGATCGCCCAATCCAATAATGTACCCAACAATCGACATCACAGCAGATGTACGTGTGAAGCATGTCCGGGCCGCATACCACATGGCCGGGTCAGAAAATTGGTCAATGAACCATTGGTGTAGCACGGGCTTCACCTCCAAACACAAACTTCTGAAAAACTCAGTCAACGAGTTGTCCACGCCGGGCTCAGTCGAGCTCCGTGCCTTGGCCACCTTTTGCGCCTCACTGATCTTTCTAAAGATCCGTTTCTCGTCCACGGTTATTCCGGCTTTTTTCTGCTGGGCGCTGATGACTGACTTCATTGTTGACACATTCTGCACAAACTCAATCACACCCATATCCTCCGCCAACGGAATGACAGAGTAGTTTTCAACCACTAGCTTTCTTTTTCTTGCCTCTGTGTTTGCCGTCAACAACCGATTGATCATATTGGTGAACTCAAAGACTTTTGCATCTTTGCGCGTGTCGTCTTTCTTCACCATGAGTCGGTAAGGCTGATTATCCGACCCTCGAATCGTGATCTGTTTCGGCTTCTGGAGCGACTGGAACACATGCACAAGATCATCAAACCCATCAAATGTAACAGATGCTGATTTGGGAAATGCATGCCACACCATCCTATTTCCGCTTGTTGAATGTGGAGCGTTAGCTGCCGGTATGCGGATTTCAAGATTCGATTTCACCGGTATCACTAATGAGGTATACCGCTTTTTTGTATCTTGAACACCGAAATCATCAGACAACAGCCAGCGTTTTTTGCTGAAATCCAGCCCAGATGGAATCTTATATACAGCTAGCTTAACAAGAATATCAAACAAGACCTTGGCATTTCTGATGTTCTCGCCAAGGGCCTGGTTTGTTTCCAAGCTGTTGAGAATACTCGTCACTCTTTCCCGTCTCACTTTGTCCTTGGATCGCACATGTGACAAAGTATACCAAAGGCTGTGCCTTGGATAAGTAGAAATCAAAGACGCAATAATTTGCATCATCACTTTAACACTTGGCTCATGACTATGGGTCAATCTCGAGAACAACTGTGTGATGGATGTGTACCAAACGTACATTGGAATTTCATCTTTCTGCTGAGCAAGATCATTCACTAGTGAATTCAAGCGCTTGGCCGCATCTTTGGTTTTTGGAGGCCTCTGAGCAAAGTCCAACCAGATGGTAATTAGCTTGGGAAGAGCCTCAAAAATATATGTGGTCCCAAGCTTGAGTGCATGAAGATAAAACCTGATAATATGCTTCTCATAAGCCCCACTGCGGTCATTCTGTGATTCCATGATCTTGCTGTAATATTTCCCGAGATCAAAAAATGGTTTGTCCCATTTATTATCAAGTCTGTAAGCTTTGGTGTACTCCTCGATAATAGTAGCAGAAGACGAATGGCTAGACTCGTCCAACCATAAAGCATACTGGAGTTGACGTTTGGCTCTCATTTTCGAGTCTCCAAAGTCGAGATTCTCCGACATGGTTTTGATTGCCTCTGTCTGTTTTCCTTGTTCCCATAACAAATGTGCATACTCTACCGAAGCTTCACGGTCGTTGAGTGACATGGCTTTCACAATAGACTTGGTCGCTATATCAAGCCTTTTATCGCGGCGAGCAATTTTGGAAGATGCCAAGTGAATGGTGGAGATCTTATCGTCGTTATATGTTGCCTTGAAGCAAAGCTTGTGCATTGAAAGCAATCTCCATTGGGTACTGAACTCAAGATCAGTGTTTTTCATTCGCTCTTTCAACGTCAGCATCAAATCATCTGGCAGAACCAAAGCATTACTCATTCCAGAAGACACGATAAGCGAAGAGTCAAACATCACATGCAACTGTCTCATCAACTTTGTGTTTCTGGAGAATGACGAGGACACTGACAGAGATAACGAGCGCCCCACAATTGAGTAGATCTCGTTGATGGCTTTGTTAAATTTGTCGTGCTCTTGATGAGCAAGAAGTATGATGCTTTCCGCGTATTTGAATGTGACGATATCCTCCACATCTTGAGGTCTACCGATGGTTCTCGTGGCATTGTACCATCGAGAAATTTCATCAAATTCTCCAGATTCTAATGCCGCCTGAAGTCCAACCATGGCCCAATCCATGGGTAGGCTTGTCGCCGATCCGTTCCCGGCCTGTGAATCGAGAGACAGGAGAACTTTATCGTAAAGGGCATGATTTGCAAAAGACTTGAGAAGGCGAGTGTTGCACTCAATACGCGCGTCTTCGCTGCCAATATTGCTAAGCACTTGAAATGACTCCTGAGCAATATACCAGTCTTCGTTGTATTGAAAAGCGTCGAGTTTTTCCGCCAAATTGTTGGTTGAGAACTTGCGGAGAACACCATTCAAGGCATCATAATCCTCAATGTTTGAGTACACCAGTTGTAGTGTGCCTGCAATGTTGAGTTTATCCAAAGTTTCTCTGGCCTTTCCCTTTTCATTTCTGTAACATTTCTCAAGATAAAGAATGGTTCTTTCGTAGGAGTCACATTGAGAAGACGTAAAGGCAATAAGCTCGGTGGGAATTTCCTCCAAAAACCTCAAGACTTGCAACCTGCAATTTTTCAACATCAAAAGATCAACCTTTGGAAGAATTGCTTCGCTCATGCGCTGTGTTGCAGCCGAGACCCATTCGTTGAAATAATCCAACACCTCAAAAATGCTCTGATAGCACAACTTAAGGTTTTCGGTCCTCTCAGAACCAGCGCCAAAAGTGGCGTCAGTGTTTAGAACAGACAAAAACTCAGTTAAAATGTCGTCGCGCACCTGATCGTCACCACTCACTATGTGAGACAAAATAACATATCGCAATAGATACAGCGAGATGGAAATCTCTTCGTCTCGAATGAGCATTGAGCATGTTTGAAAAATAATCGTTTTGGTGGAGTTCGATGCAGCCTTGTTTTTTTGGGTTGAAGTCGCAGCCAAGGGCCTTCGAACCAACTCTGTAGTCAAATCAACTAACCATTTTTCAAACTTCATACCTAGTCGGAAATGAGGAAATTCGATCGGTTCATATCTTGGCGGAGATGCAAAATATCTGGAAGACAACAAAGGTGTGAGAGTTGATCTGTTGATCTCGGAAAAAGAGTTCCAAACACCGCCTCGAACACCCTGACTTTCGCCCTCAATTATTGATGATTCCAAGCCCAAAACAGTCAAAAAACTCTGCATCGAGTATACGGAGAAAAGTTGGCGCATGGGGTCATTCGAAGCCCAAAAGTTTTTGATCACTCTGTTTTGGATAAAATCAACCAAAAATCTGGCGTTCTCGAGATAATCCTGGAAATCGTGGAGAATGATTATCTGAGACTTAATTGCCTTGAAATTGAATTTGCTCGAATCGAGAGCTCCCAAACTCGCCAATACTGTTGCACACTTAGTTGCAAGAGATGCATCCTTATGCTTGAACTGAACCGACAAATCCAAGATTGTCCTCACCATCCTTGAGATATCGCCTGAACTGGAGTTGTCTCTCAATGTTTCCACTTGCCACTTTTGTTGGTAAACTTTGGATAAATTGATAAGATCGTCCAAGGCCTGATGAACAACAATCCGGTTGTTTGTTTCCAATCTCCTTGTCAACTCGGAAAAGAGTTTTACCTTGTTTTTCAATTTCAGCATCGCCTGCGCAGATGCATCCGCAACGTAAAACTTGTCCAAGTCTTTGGCAAATGAGTAAGAATAGTAATATGCTCCATAATTATTATACTTTTCGGTAATCTCTCGATAAAGTCTCTTGAGAATTTCAGCGGCAATGGTTTTGGCTCGTACACTGAAGCTGTCAAACTTCTGAAATATTAGAGATATAGTTATGTCGAACAAAGACACTAGTTTTGGGGAGTCCAATCCTTGTACAAGCGCATTCCAACACAAAAGAGCATGAACCTCCAAGTAAGAATAATCCATAGCAGCTTGAAGACAAGTCGATATTTGGCCCAATGCCCATGTTGCCGCCTCGATATTTCTTGTGATCAAGAATTGAATTGCCTTGATCGAACTAACCTTTTCGACAAATGGCTTGATTCCGTTGATTTGGTGGATAATCTCAGAGAATTTCTGAGCGAGCTCAAGCACATGCTCTTGCAACATGTAACTGACATAGTCAAACAGATCCAATGCAGCCTCGGATGAATTTTTCTCCGATCTTTTGGACAAGCTGATCTTTGCTATAAACTCGATAGCCCGGATTATATTTGCTTCATTTTCTAAGCTGCCGTCTTCGGCCACCTGCATTCTGAGCAATATGAACCAAAGAATAGCCCCCGGATTGGACACAACTTCATCGATTGTCACTGATCGATAATTGGGACTGACATTTCTCAAAACGCTCACAATATACTTTACATCAATCTTGTCATCCTTGCAGAAGTAAATTGCAACTATGCGGGGAAGCATCTTCGTGATTAGTTTTGCTTTGTTCATGTTCAGAGCATCTGCGATATCTTGAACAAAATCGTATCTGTAATATTCCAAGAGCAATGGAGTCGTGTACTCACGGGTGTTGCTGAGAAAGTACTTTTTTGATACACCAAGCAACTCTGTTATTTTCGAAAACATGCGTGATTCCTTGATAATGATCTCGGCAATGCTTGGAAGAAAAGGTGAAAGTAGCTTGTAGGGGGTCATTGATTTTGCATAACCAATGTATAAGATGCTTGAGTAGGCTAGATTCACATGCTGCTCATTCGATGCATTCAAAAGTTGCATCAACTTTATAAGTATAACACAAAGCCACTCGCCCTCGCTGATCACTGCAAGCTCGGCTAGGGCCAGCATTGTGGACTCTGCTAAATGAACATTCTGTCTCGAGGAACTGAACTTTATTCGAGAAAGAGTGCCAAAGATTTCCTTGAACAAATCCTCCACGCTTTCATCGACTTCACGAATGAAAAAGAGGGGCAACACTCTTGCAGCCAAGATTCTCACATCTCGATTATCATGACCAACTAGACATCGAAGAACAAACTCGATACAAGGATTTTGAATCGTGCAGTCACGATCGGGAAGTCTGTATGTAGCAAACAAATTGAAAAGCGCTAGTAAGAAGTTTGTGACCAACAACTTATTTTCAAACAAGCGCTCATGGTAGTTTTTGAGCATGTGGTCACATAAGACAGCGGAGTATAGTATCATTGCCTCTCGAACCTCGACAACCTGTTTTCTTTTGATCGAGATTGACTCGAACAAGTTTCTGCCAGATAAAGTTGTACAATGCATACATTGCCCCGAAGAAATATCAAAGTCGCCAGCGACCATACAAGGAACATCTCTCAAAATCGTAATAAAGGAATAAAACGTCATGTGATCATCGAACACTGAAGCCCCTGGAGAACTTGGATTCTGCTGGAAAAGCTTGATAATGTACATGAGCCAAGACTTTATTCCAGGACCATCAGAGGCTGCGACCGAATCTTTCGATGCAAGAAACACCGAGTAAGAGTTTGTTTCATCAACAATAAACCGGAGTTGTTTGAAAATGCTCAGAGGACTTATTTGCAAAAGCTGGGCCCGCAATTCATCTAATTCCACGTCCATGAATGGTGCAGCGATTGACATAGATCTTGCAGCTGTGGAATCGGTCAATAGTAGGCTTTGATATTGGAGAAGGTGCAAAACTTTTGAAATAATTGGCGAGACATGGGCCGAATGAGGGTTCGAGTCGAACTGAGAAAGGGGGAATGAATTGAAAAAGCTCGGTAGAGCGTTGTTATTGCGGCAAAATAGGAAGATTCGCAACAATGATATGCATGTTGCCCTGTTATACCGCAACCATAATTGCAGGAAACCATTCTGGGATTGTTGTGTTCTGCCAAAATGCAGATGAATCCATCGAAGTATTAATTCAACCAGAGACCAGCGAATAGCCTTATCTAAAAGCACATTCGACGTTAGATTGAGAAGAAGAACCGATTTCGACGTGTCTAGGTAGTTTGAACCCGATTCTTGATTCGGCAGATCCAAAACGGTAGTAGTTGAGGCCGACATCGAGTACTCTAGCTTTTTGGCATATGATTCGAAAAGATGCTTGTAGTTTGCAGTGTGCAAAATTAGTTTTGCCGAGATGTCGTAGTCATTAAGCACTGTGAACAAATGTGTTGTGGTTGAGAGAAGAGCGCCAAATGCTAATGGATAGAGCTCATTGTTGCCTTCAGATGACACATGACGATACAATTTGTCTACGTTTGCATCGAGTATCATTAGTAGCTTCGTGCGGAGGTTTTTCTTGTGTTTAAGCCCGTGCAAGTGCACTGTAACAATGTTTATCACTTCAATAAAAAACAGCTTTATGGAGTTCGAGAGATCGAGATTCTCTGGAAATTGCGAGAGCCACGAGACAGCAAAAGTGATGGACCATTCGTAGAATAAAATGGGCGAGTGCGGACGCGTTAGTGATGCCGGGGCATCGGTGTAAACCAGAGCTAGCTCTGACGGCAATATTTCAATATTAAGAAGGGATTTCCGCTTTGAGAAAACAAGCTCGGTAGCGCTAAATATCCTTGTAACGAACTTTTGGGCTTCTGCATCTTGACGGCCCTTGAGTGTCAGTAATTTAGCACTGGCAAAGCGGAAAAGACATAGAGCCAATTTCTTGAAATCCGTCAGCGCGTTTTGTTCCACATCATGCTCGAAATTCTTATGCACATCAGTAAGAAACTGGTCTAGCTCTAGTGGCGATATGCGGGCGTATGGAGTAGCCATTTCATCACGCGTCAAGGAGGGGTGACAAGTGAAACAAGAGCGAAGCGAACACGCCAAATCAAGAGGAAGATGCGCGGGGTGGTTTCAAGGCTACAGCTGCGTCGCAATTCTGCAGCAAAGGCGGCGCCACCTGTCGTGCCAGATACACAAAAGCAATTAAAGAACCTATATTTTTTTGTCTGGGGCGTGAATATTTAAGCCTCCTTATATACTTAACAAGATCTAAAGCGGGGAAAACTTATTTTATTTTGTTGGGGAAACCCCTCCAGTTTATTACTTTTCTATCGGTTAAATACTCCAGCTTTCATAGTGCGTCCAGTGAGAGCAGGCCCAACAAATTGAGTATGCTAATGTCTGTCGTAGTATAAAAGAGCCAGCTTGGACCCCTGATATCGAGAGGAATCTTTTTGATTTCTGGATCTATGCTGTTTTTGTTTCCTCTTTTTGGTTGTTTTTTTTTTTTTTTTTTGCTTTTTTTGTGCTCTTTTCTTCTTTTGTCTTTTTTTTACAGCCATCGTCGCCTAACACCGGCTCTCAGGCCCTAGCCGACTAGGCGCGTGAATTTCATCATGTCTTCGTTACTGCTCAAATGCCAAAGGTCTCTTAAAAAGCAAAATGTGTGGCTCGGGCGCGTGGGTCTCATAATGAACCCACCCCAACGACTGGGTGATACCAAGGCCTCTCCACTCCTCCTCCATCAAAATACGTAAAGTGCCCGTTTCAGGGTTAAAGTAATCCTGGGGAATTGCTTTCAACATGTTCTTGGGGAGCATCACGTGCCGGTACTCGTTGTAATCGTCGCTATAACGGGAAGAATAATTGATCATGTCCAGAAATTCCAAAATCTTTGCTCGCTCGGAGTCGGTGAGATACCTGGGCCGACTGCTCATATTGGCAAGTGTAAGTTAGAGTGAGATAACGAGAGTAATAGAACGCAAGCTTGCTTATAAGAAAAAAAGAGTGGTAGAGTGGTATTGAATTTGAATTGAATGTGATTGCAGTATAGGGGCACGTCGGTGGTTTGATTGTTTGAGTTGGAATTGTGTTTTGACTTTCGACGCTAATGTTGTCTCATCTTCAGACACAACCCGCGCGCATGAGTCTCGCGTCTGTCACCCGACTAGTTTGAGCGAGAGAGAAAAGAAAGAACCGAAGAGGTGAAAAATAGACAGGATATGTTGAAAACGGAAGGAGAATAACGAGAAGATAAAGCACGAAATTGTTTATTGTCTTTGTTTTTGTTTTTTCCAATGTTCCTGTTTAAGAATATGTGTTGTTTTGTTTTTTTCTTATCATTTTTTTGTTAAAAGCGTCATTGTCTGGAATTGCATTCGGTGTCTGATCTAGAGATCGTTTTTCTTCGCTTAGTGCTGCGCGTACATGAACGTTGAGCACTCAATTAGAGTCCAAGAAGGACAAGTTCGTCTCACGGTTAAGCCGTCAAATTTGTTAATGAAATGCACAGGCACGCTAGCCGAGAAGAAGAAAAAAAAAAGTTCCAGAAAAGTTGATCACTCTAGTTTCCAAATTTTAGACGGGGCAAAATTGCAGGTGTCTGGTTAATCTTGGCCTTATGCTCTTGCTTGAAAATGGAGGGTATTTTTTGTCCCTTCTTCTGCGACGGCCTCGCTTAGCTTTATCGTCGAGCGCTCTGCAGGAGATGCTCTCAATCTCCAAGATTAAGCTCATCTCATACAAAGCCACATCTGATCAAAGTACATCTGATCAAAGCACAAAACGTTGCGAGCTCTTAATTGCTCATGAGGAATCTTTAAAAACAATAAAATTGCATGTTTCAACTACACACATTCAACCGACTCAAGTAATTCGGAAACTCGAGAATTGAAACTAGCTGGATGTCGTTTGGAATAGTTTTAAAGCTTGGTGAGAGACCTCAAACAAAAGCCAATTTTTACGTTCCTGCAATTGCGTCTGCCGATGAAACTGATGATACAGCGATAGAGTCCACTCATGTCTTGTTGCAGAGTCTGAGCTTCCCTGGTACTGACTCTGGTCCTGAAATAATAGCACAAATTTCAAAACTTAATGTCTCGCCTATTGTCACAGTGATTGTTGAGGTTCCAGAGGAAGAGAGCTTCCTATCAACCGCCCAAGTATTAGAGTCTTCTTCTCGAAAGACTGCAATTATAGTCCCTGCAATTGAAAATAAGCATTATTTCTATGAACTCCGCGACGTCTATGAATCAGCCTCCGAGAATGTTGCTCTTATTTTAAAAATTATCGAGCCGCTTTCGCATGAGTTTCTTCATCGCTACAAGTGTTTGAGTTACATAGCAGTATATTTGGAGTCGCCGATTACGTCCTACCTGATGAGCACAGCTGAAGAATTGATGAAAAAACTGTCTCATCCACCTCTACTAATATCCCAGGGAATAAGTGTGACAAAGCCCCTGGCGTTCTGGCAGTCACTTTGCGCCCAAAAACTTGATCCTCATTCAGATATGCTCATTGATCCCTTGGAACCATTAGCTCAAGATTTGGATCTAGACGTGTACGAGACGTTTGAAAAGGACCGTACCAAATATGCTCAGTATGAGGGAGCTATCGAAATGGCAATTTCAGATCTATCCCAGAGCACAAGCCTGATCAACATTCTTGTGATCGGACCAGGCCGCGGGCCTCTTTTGGAAGCGGCCATGAAGTTTGCACGACCCAGTGATCACATCGTGGCGGTTGAAAAAAATGCAAAATGTTTTCCGATGCTTCTGCACTTGTGCAAGCAAACGGAACTCGATGTTGAGCTTCTTTTCCAGGACATCCGGTCCATGAGTCCTCAAAAACTCGCTTCTTTCCACTTGGTCATATCTGAGTTGATGGGCTCTTTCGGGTGCAATGAGGCCATGCCCGAGATAATGGAAGTGTTTCGAGACACCCAAAAAATTCAAAAAATGAAAGGACATTCGCCTGTCATGATCCCACAAGAGTTTCGAAGCTTTCTTCAGCCGGTATACACCGAACGAGACTATGAGAAATATTCAGACCGCCCTTTTCTCGTCAACTTCAACAGCGTCTACTCTGCGTGTGACCCTGTGCCAATTTTCGAGTTTACCTACCCCGGCGAAAACCTTTTGACCCAGGAGAAAACGGTACAATTTACGGGAGATGTGGAGGAAATGGTCCATGGCCTATATGGGTATTTTGAAGCGGTCTTATATGGCCCGTATCGCATAGGAATCTGCCCTGGCCAAAGCCGCTTGGAATATTGCACTTCTTGGTATCCGATATTTTTCGCCATACGCAAGGAACGAGCGCCCTTGCTGGTGACCATGAAAAGACTAAGTCTGGACTGTTTAAGGTACGAATGGACAGTGAACGGCCACACATACGGCCATGGCCATGAAATAAGTCTCTAGAAAAGCCGCCGTCGGTGAAGCTTGTTCAATATTTGTCGAGAAGACTCGATTTTGCCGTGGTGTTAGGCCGACTGCTGGATGGTTTGTCTCTCGAATGGTTTCTGTCACCATTTCCTGGACGCTTTTCTTGGTTAAGGCCATATGCTTCCGCTCTCAGGTACGAGTCGCGGTGATTTTCAAACATATGACTGTTTCTGGAACGCTGGCTATTTCTGGAAAGCTGGCTGTCATGATCACGATCACAACGTGACCCCCTTGGGCCACGATCTGGACCATGCCTGCTCTCCCTTGAACGGTGTCTATTCTCGTCGAGCCTCTGATTTTTTCTCTCGTTATTCAACCTATCGGGAGACCGGTCTCGCTGGTCGCTTCTTTTTTGGAACTGTTGTCTCCTTATAGCTATAAGTGGGTCATCACTTAAAGATGATGGTGGGGCATGAGCGCCGACGGACGCAACCTTATCAAACCTGCTTCCCACAGTGGTTTTCACTGCCTTGCTTCCCTTTAGAAGCTGCTCGATTTCGCCCGAGTTGGCCAAAAAATCCTCTTCAACTTCACGGAACCCACTCTCGTCTTCCTTCGTATCTTTGGGACCGTCATTATACATCCAGCCGAGCTTATTAAGCTCAAGCTTATCCTTTACAGGCATGCTTGACGGGTCACTTCCATACTGGAGCCTTAGCATCTCTTCTTTTTCGCGTTCCTGGGCGATTTCCTTTTGTCGTTGTTTAATTGTCTGAAGCTCTTTAAGTGCTTGCTGCTCACGCTCCCAGACTTTCTTCTGGTTTTTCATGAGCGCGGGATTCCATGATTTCTTTAAGTTTAAGTCGCCTGGCATTTTAAAAGGAGACTTGGAGTTAGAGGGTTGACTCTGTGGCAAAAAAAAAAAGATGGTTTATAGTGATGAGAAGATGTGAGAGGCCATCGCAATTAGGCGAGTCGCGATACTGATGACGATTAAGATATGGGGATCCAAGGGCCAAAGCCGCACCAGTGCACTCAGTGAAGGCCAAACGTAGTAATCTATTTTAGTCGCGCGATTTGCAAGATTTTGAGATGTCTTGATATATTCTTACTAAAACTAGATGACTATATTGACTTCCGAAGAAGTTTTGTGAACATAAATCACGATATATCAAAGCCATCACAGGCCCAAAACCCGCTCAAAAAGAGAGTCACGCGTCCAAACGAGACGTAATACGTTCCTTGGGTCAGTGATGTTAGTGATTAGCGAGTTTAGCGATTTAGCGATAATATTATCATATTATATTAATAATATCGCTAATATAATGATAAAAAATAACGGTTTCAATATACATCACTAATCAACTAGCGATGATAATATCAGGGAATAAATCGATATTATCGAAAACAATTTGACTTGGTGTACTGACATTGTTCACCAAAATCCATGCAAAAGAAATGCAGAATTACTAAATCCATGCAAAAGAAATGCAGAATTACTATATCTTGCAAAAACTCAGGGGTGGTGAAAGCAATGAGCGACGGATATGACATTTAACACGGTATCCATAAGTACGCTAAGTACTGAAAAGGGATGCTGTCGTAGAAAGAATTGACAAAGGCTGCTTCCGGAGATGTTATTAGAGGCGGCATTCACAGGAGCTTGCAAATTGTTGACGTTGTTTGGTCAAAGCGCACTGCCATCTCTCTTGGCATGCCGACGATAGTATAATTTGCCCCAGTAATTTTAAGTTGAGAAAGCTCCAGAACCTTCATAATTTTGCTATCGAGAGAAAACGGATTTTCGAAAAAACATATCACGTTCTCAATCCAATCAAAGCACACGGAAGAAACGGGTCAAGATCATCATACGCACATCATTCTCCTCCGCAGTGGTGGAGTAATATTTAGTACAATACACACTCCCACAAAGCATCGTCGGACTTTTTGCATTAGTGATTCACTATTTCGTTAGCGATTCGATATTTCGCTATCGCTATAATATAATAATATCAAGAGAAATATAATAATATCAAGAAAAGAATTATTAATATCGATGTTGGCGATTTTTTAGTGAAGAGTTGCGTCGCTAACATCACTGAAGCCAAGCACCTGTCATGCGAAAGTAGCAGAACCGTGGATCAGATTATAACTACGGGAACAAATACAGGTCTACACCTATTTATGGGACCCAAGATTCGAAAGAAAAAAAAAAGAAAAGGAAATAAATTAAAATAAAAATAAAAAACTCATCACGCAATTGGGGTTGCCATGCAGCGATGGTTGGAGTTTTAACAACTTTAAACCTGATAAAAGTCTTCCGAAACCTGCTTGGTGAGCATTTCGTGAGAATTATGGGACGCGATCGTTCACTAATGAGCATTACCAGAAGTTGGCCCCGGCCCGCGCGGCATGTGTCGAAATTATGGGTTGGCATTGCAACAAAAAATGAAAATGAAAATGAAGAGGGGTATGGAAAAAAGAGAGTGAAAAGTGACGAGCAAAAAGTGAAGAGCAAAATGTGAAAAGTAAAAAGGGAATAGTAAAAAGTGAATGGTAAAACCGAAAAACCAAAATGAATAAATAAATACACATATATATACATGTATGATCACCGAGTTGTACTGTCTATCCGCTAAGCCAGTTGCTCGCTTCTGCTGCGGGTCACTGCAGTCATTCGTTAATACTTCCCATCTCCACAGGCACAGCCTCACGATTAAACATGTCAATCCAGAATAAACCGTTTATTCCAAAGCAAAACTCTCAATTTGACTCTTAAGCGGCACTTTTGAAAACACTCTTGGCCACTTTTCCTCTACAAAAAAAACTTCCTTCCAGCATGGATTGACTACTTGCGATATAAACGCAATATACGCAAAATTCAACGGTACACCAAAAAGCGGCAGCAAAAGCCCTGCTCCAGCAAAAGCCCTGCTCCAGCAAAACGCTTAGAAACCGTGAATCTTGATTTTCTTCTTTGACAACAGCAACTGGCCCGTCAAAAACTCCGAAACTTTAACTCTCTGATCTCCTTGCAACTGGATGACTTCACCCAAAGCCGTATCCTTGACAATGTTGCCGTTACAGGCAAAGTCCTTTTTCAACACCTTTAAGATTTTCTTCAAATCGTACTCGGCGGGCAACCCTTGCACTGTGGTCAAGGTCTTACGCCCATTACGCTGCTGGATACGGATATGGATGTAGTTTGTTTCCTGAGCTTCGGAATCACCGGTGTCGGCGAAAGGATCTGGGAACGAATTAGTATGATGATCGTCTTGAGGGCACTGATGCGGTGAAAATATAAGACATACCAAATGAATTTAAGTTTTGGATAGTAGACATATACGGGGGAAAAGCGTTCAACTATATATATATGAGTAGTTCGTATAGAGGAAGACAAAAGCACCATTACCAGGTGATTTTCTCGCCTCTTTTTTCTGCCCGCGCCCTGCGACATCGCAACAATGTCGCGCATAGTGGAGATCATGCCGCATGATTCATTACGATTCAAGTGCACGATTTAATTGCACGGGAAAATGTCGTGCCCCTGGCCAAATGTCGCGCTTTGGTCCGTCCATCACTAAAGCAGAAGAATTGTATGGCTCTAATTCGAAGTGAAAGGAAGGGATAGCTATGGGTTTGAAAAAGTGCCACAATTGCTATGGTGTACGGGTTTTGTGCCGTCCTCTCTAGCACGTGCGTGGCTTCCTCTCCAACAAAAAAAATTACCCGTGAACATTATATTTACCGTCAACGCACCGCAACGCAACGCAACGTTTATGACATATGCCGGATGTGTCTTAGATAAGTCACTGATAAGACATAGGTAAAGATCATTCAGCAAGAAAAACAGTCGGAAAATCACCAAAATAACCCCTTAAATAGTGCGACTAATTCTAACCAATCTACAGCCGCCGTTCCCATTTCACACCCTTCAAATGTCGGACGCCGGCAATAACCACGCCCAAGGACAAACACCCGTACATCCGGGGTCCCCTGGTAATGCCCAGCTCGCAATTGCCCAAATACTGTAGGAGCGCACCGCGAGCCTACATATTTTGTCAAGCGAAGCGCAGTTTGAGACACTTTTCGCCTCTTCGTCTGGTGATCAATTTACAAGCGATTCTCTTTCGACAGCCGGGAAGAAACGCTGAGATAGTGTGGGTGGTTCAATTGTGAAACATCGCTAAAACGTTGCTGAAACGTTGCTGAAACGCCGCTGCACTCTTGTCCCTGCTACTGCCTGCTTTCTTTGCCTGTTGTTTGTTATCAGTGTGAAGCGTCATATTATATTCCGTCAAGAACACAGCAGGCGCCACGAATTTTGAAAACTTTTGCTGGCTTCTGTAACTATCTTATACACTACTCCTTAGTCCTGTACTCTCATATAGCCACAATGGAAAAAACAACGAGTCCGCCTGTGGGGAAGACAGAAAAAACGAAGGGCACGTCTAAAGATACGCCTAAAGATACGCCTAAAGATACGAAAAAAAACTCAGCCAAGACCAATGTCGTCAACGAAAAGGAAAAAAAGAAACAGGCGTTTGTCACAAGAACTATTTGGTCATTGGTGATGCTATTTGGCTTCTTCATACTTCTCCAACTGGGCCATTTGCCCCTCATCATCTTTGTTGTGCTTTGCCAAATCCTCATTTTCAAGGAAATCATAACCATGACGTCGGAGCCCGCTCGCGATAAAAATATTCCCTATAACAGACTCTTGAACTGGTATTTTTTGATTGCCACCGTCTACTACTTGGATGGCGAGTCTATTTTTGGCTTTTTGAATGAGATCTACGTGTCGTCATTGTTGGTGTTTTTGTACAAGAACCACAAGATGATCTCGTACTCCATGTACTTAGTGGGGTTGATTTTGTTTGTCAGTACGTTAAAAAAGGGCTTCTACAAGTTCCAGTTTGCCCAGTTATGTGCGTCTCATATGACCTTGGTGATTGTCGTTTTCCAGTCACATTTGATCATCGATAACATTTTGTTTGGCATATTCTGGTTCCTCCTCCCGCTGGCGTTGGTGATTGTCAACGACATTTTCGCCTACCTTTGTGGGATCACTTTTGGCAAAACACAGTTGATTGAAATCTCCCCGAAAAAGACCGTGGAAGGCTTTGTTGGGGCATGGGTCTGCACCGGATTTGCCGGTGTGGTGCTTGCGTACGTTTTGTCGAAATCCGACTATTTGATCTGTGCGGCGACAAACCTCAACACCACCATTTACAACTACCCCCACTGTGAACCTAATCCAGTATTCATCTCGCAGTTGTACCAGTTGCCCGCCAATATTGCCGAGCTAGTTGGAACGGAAGTGATTTTCTTCAAACCCATCTACTTCCACGCGGCAGTACTTGCTACTTTTGCGTCGTTGATAGCGCCTTTTGGAGGCTTTTTTGCCAGTGGCTTGAAGAGAGCGTTTGGCATCAAGGACTTCGGAGATACGATTCCGGGCCATGGCGGCATGACCGACAGATTCGACTGCCAGCTCTTGATGGGGTCGTTTTCCTACTTGTACATCCAGACGTTCATTGCTTCTTCCAATATCACCTTGAGCAAACTTCTACAAATGGCCGTTTTCAACTTGAGCAACGACCAGATTTTACAGTTGACCAAGGCACTTTTGAAGTACTTGATGACCAGTGGTACTATTGACCAGGAGACGTTGGACAGAGTGTTTGACTTATTGGCATAGAGGTGATGAGATGTTTGGTGCTGAGGTGTGGTTTTAGAGGTTTTCGACAAAGTTGGCTTAATGTCTTGGTAAAGTGCCTTTGCTTTGCGGCAGACGAATAGAGGCTCTGTGTTAGTTCGCTAACTTCATATTGTCTGTGTATAGATCATCATAGTATAAATTAATCGTACGCATTTATTTCTTAGGCGTCACTGGGCATTAAAGCATGTGCGCGCACTTATGCTGGCTAATTTATACCCTTTTCTTGGTAACGTATTGGCTGCAACGTGAGAACAATGGGAGCCACAAGATTGTAACCAAAAGTGGGAAGAATCCAAATTTCTTTGCAGGGCAGCACTTGCCATGGAAATTCGGCAAGCACGCTATGATGATCGTTTCGAGTACTCAAAACCCGTGGCGGGTTGTATGCAAGATATAGCCGCTCAAGGTCTGGGCTGGAGGATGAACTTGGACACCTGAAATGTGTTAGTTCAGCCAGAGTTCCACACAAAACTTATCAAATGAGAAGTGGAATACAATCTAGATAAACATTCTTGGTATAATCATCTTTTGGAACTATTTGGAAGCTAACATCTACCTGGTAAGTATTTTTCCCGGACAGAAGTGAGTTTCTGAAATTTGCACCCAAGAAAAAAGTCACAAGTTTTGAGCTTTTACCAGCACCATCCTCCTTAAAAAAAACCTCAGAAAGAAAAAAATCTCCCCGAACTTCTTTTTTGCCCGTCGATTATAGCACCACTTTCGGCTTTCTGCACCGAATACTGGCTATATATACCAAAACGGTATTTTAGTCTATAAACATACTTTCCAAAACGTCTCAGATCACCGTTTAGTCGCATTCGGTACAAGCCAGGTCGCAAGCGGAGGGCTTGTCGACTAATCGGGCATGACGCACCAGTACAGTCCTGCACACACTCCGGGGCCTGCCTAATGCGGACGTCCCTGTGCTTGTTTTCGCAGCCAGCACTATGTCAAAAGGTGGCTGCGGGTGCATGTCGATATTAGGTCTATAACAATTAGTATCATTATAAATACGAGACAATTTCCAGCAGATGTCTTGCGTTAGTTTTTCTCTTCACAATATCAAAGACATTCGCTCATCAAGCTTCATCATTGTTCTTCCTGGATTCCAGTTGTCTATTACTCCAACAACTACCTTTACATTGAACGCTCACTCATTACAGCACAAAACCACATTACAACACCCTGGAAACACACCAAGCACACCGAAATGAACTTTTTCTTCGCTTTTATTGCTTTTTTGCATATTATCGTGGCGGCTCCAGTACCACAGATTGTCACCAGATTACACACTGCCCCGGCCGTGACCACTACCCAGACTTACGTCACTGGCACCACTACGATCTGGTTGCCTCCAGTTGAAATCTTCATTTCCAACGGTGTTCGTTACACCTTCACCAAATACGACGGCCAATGGGCCACCACTCAAGCTACATCTACTTCGACCTACACTGACGACAATGCTGCTGCCACTACCTCGTCTGCTGGTCAGACTGAGGCCACACCAGCTACTGAGACTGAAGAGTTTCAACCACCGGTTACTACTTCTGCTATTCCAACAACCCAGCAGCCTACTACTGATACTCCTACTACTACACTAACACCTGCCTCGTCACTGACTACTGCTGAAACCACTTCTGTCACAACAGAGGCTCCTTCAACTAGCCAGATTGTTCCAGAGACCACTACAAGCACGTCTTCTTCGTCTACCACGACTTCCACTCTGACTACTACTACTCCCGAGACTACTTCTGAAACAACCACAAGAAAACCAGAAGAGACACCAACAACTACATCTACAACGTCGTCTACTTCCACTACCACCTCAACTTCCACCTCAACTACTTCTTCCACCACCGCACCTGCCCCTACTTCTGCTCCATCCGGCTCCATCCGTGCTCCTTCGGTTATAGTCTACTCGCCCTACGAGAACAGTGGAGCGTGCAAATCTTATGAGGCTATTGAGGGTGACTTGCAGCTCATCAAGTCTAAGGGAATTAACAAGCTCAGAATCTACGGAGTCGACTGCTTAGTGACACAAGCCGTTCTCCCTCTCTGTATGAAATACGGCTTGACTGTCAACCAGGGCTTCTGGATCTCGCCAGCTGGTGTCAGTTCGATCGATGACCACATTTTCCAGATTGTCTCGTGGGCCCAAACTAACGGATGGGGTGTGTTTGACTACTTTACCGTTGGAAACGAAGTTATCAACGAAGGATGGGTTACCGTGCCTGACTTGATCAACAAGATTGCCAGTGTTAAGTCAATCTTGAACAGCGCAGGATACTCGGGACCAATCACCACTGCAGAACCACCTGTTTCCTTCTTCAACCACCCCAGTTTATGTACAGACTCGGTCATTGACTTTGTCGGAGTGAACCCCCACTCGTACTTCAACGAAAACTTGTATGCTTACCAAGCCGGTGAGTACATCACCATGCAGCAGGGTCAAGTTGCCAGCATCTGCTCCAAGAAAGCCGTTATTACTGAAACCGGCTACCCACACAAGGGAGATGCCTATGGAAACAACATTCCCAGCCCAGAGAACCAATATCTTGCACTTAAATCGATCATGGACCATACTGGCGGTGACGTGACGATATTGACTCCTTTTGACGACATGTGGAAGAACCCTGGCCCCCACAACATTGAACAGTACTTTGGCATGATCAACTTGATCCAGTAAAACGGTCTGGATGAGCCAACAAATGGGGGAAGACACCCAAACACAACATTAACCAACTTTGCATCTCCAAAAAGACACCATTCATTTCCTAGATAATGTACCATAGAACAACAATTACAATAGATACTACTAAAGACTGAATGTAGAAAAGAGAAAAGGACTAACAAGAGGACTAACAAGAAGAGAGAACCAAGAAGAGGACTAACAAGAGGAGAAAAGCAACAAGAAGAGAGGACTAAGAAGAAGAATCAGCGTATTATAAAAACACAACATAAAAACTCTTCAATAGTACTAAACTTGCTATCACAATAACCATTCATTCCCTAGGTGATGCACCATATAACAACATTTACTAATAGACTAAAGACTGAATGCAGAAAAGAGGAGATGACCAAGAAGAAGAAAAATGAGATAACTAAGAATAGGAAGAGAGGAGATGACTACGAAAAGAAAAGAACACTAAGAAGATAAAAAATAACAACATGTTATGAGGCAAGAATAAGAAAAGAACACTCAGAAGATAACCATAATCAGCGCATTATGAAAACACAACATAAACACTATTTCTCTCACCTTTTCACTATTACCAACCTTGTCATCACACAATCCTCAAAACTCAATCACCTTCTTCGGAAAGTACTCGTCTATGAGGTCTACATAGTATGGCTTAAGCTCTTCAACGTTGTAACAGTCGTCCGCTTTCGAGTACAAGTCGTACTTGTTGAAAGCCCTCACAGCCTCTAGCATTTTCGAATCCTCCTCGTTCATGAGGTAACGGTATGCGTTTTCGTGATGCCATGGGTAGAAAGAGTGGTATCTGATCATGGCCAACGCCTCGGGAGGTAGCGTCGAGTTAAGCTTGGCAATGTGGTACATGTACTCGTCATGGCCCCAGCTGAGCATGACCTTATCTAGGCCACAGTGCTTCTGATAGATGCCGAATTTGGTGTTGTACAAGGGGTTTGCGAAGTCGGGATTTTGGCGGAAGCTGTCGCTGAAAATGATCTTCTTCAGGAACTTGCACCCCACGGGAAACGTGTCGCCAACAACATCCCACTGGCCCTTTGAGTCAAAAAAGTATAAAAGCTTGCCCAAGTCGTGGATTAGCCCCACAAGCTGCATCCATCTTGGTTTCCCATCTCTTCGTATTGCTTCTGCCGTCTGAAGCGCGTGGTCAATCTGGCTGAGCTCAGTATCCGGGTCACTTTCGTCAAGCAACTTATTAAGTTTCTCGAGGCCTTCCCAAACCGTCATGTTTGCCCGGACTTTACTCTTGAAGTTGATGCGGGCCTGGATATTATATGCTACTGTCTGGAGCTCGTGTTGCTCTTGGTAGAACTCCTTGACGCGGTCACATGCCAAGTCGTACTGCCGAAACGCCTTACTGTCGATGTTTTTGTAGAATTCCGTTTCTTTGCTCCACTCAGACTCTACTGAATCGTCGATTTTAGCAGTTCTAGAGGAACTGTCATCTGACTGCTGAGGCACTGTTTGTTTGCGTCGTAGACCTGCCTTTTCCGAGAAGTTTCCATGATTTTTATCTTTTTCATCTTCTTCCACAACAGTTTTGGGTTCTTCACCGCTTTTTGCTAGTGTTTCGGTTTTTTTTCGCTTGCCTCGAAGTCTATCTTCTAGAACATGCACTAATTGGACGTCATCGTCGGTCGTTTCTAGTTCTCGGCCATTCCGCTTCCTCGGCTCCACAGGCTCGTCCGTGAAGGAGCCCACAGATTTTGCAGGGCCCATGAAAATAGACAAAAAGAAGAAAAAAATAAAACTAGATCACGTTATATTGCGTGCTCCATGTGATGGGCAAAAGCTATTATTAATACCGAGCCGATAATTTAGTGCGCGTTATCTAATTCTAGATGACAATCGGCGCGCATCACTTGGCTAGCCTGCTTAATCATCGATAATCATGTAAATATAAAACAATGTCTTCAAGCATCACCATACGAATTGGACGGTAAAGTTCTACAGGTACCGATTCCGGTAATTGTTGTTCGTATTAAATGCAGGTGAATAAATTGTGTCCCGTCAGGACACGCAGTATTCTAGGGTGATGATATTTGTATGGTTTGTTTGGATTTATGTCTTTCCCTCAGTGGTGGGCAGCTGGGAGCGGGTTGTCCACAACGACGCCCTCCTTGATCTTGCCACCTTTCACCCATCCGCCGGGTGCAACAGGCTCATGCTCTTGCTTGAATTGGTTGATTCTCTCGATCATCACTGGCTTGAAGGACTTGATCAACCCTTGCACGGGCCAAGCAGCGGCGTCTCCCAAAGCACAGATTGTGTGACCTTCAATCTCCTTTGTCAACTCGAAAATCATGTCAATCTCTTTCTCGGTCGCCTGGCCCTTGACAAATCTTTCCATCATGTGCTGCAACCACGTGGTTCCCTCTCTGCAAGGCGTGCACTGGCCACACGACTCGTGCTTGTAGAAAGCAGAGAATCTCTGAATGGCACGGATGATATCCGTTTGCTTGTTCATGACGATCACGGCAGCAGTTCCCAAACCAGATCCCTCGTCCTTCAATGCATCGTAGTCCATCAAAACATTATCACAAACGTCCTTGGGCATGATTGGCACTGAGCATCCACCAGGAATAACACCCAATAAGTTGTCCCAGCCACCCTTCACACCTCCACAGTGCTTCTCCAATAGTTCCTTCAAAGGAATAGACATTTCCTCCTCGACTGTACATGGCTCATTCACGTGACCCGAGATACAGAACAACTTTGTACCGGCATTTCTCTCACGGCCAAAACCGGCGAACCAGTCTCCACCTCTTCTCAAAATTGTGGGTGCTACAGCCACGGTCTCGACGTTGGCCACGGTAGTAGGCCTTCCGAAAAGGCCCACACCAGCAGGGAAAGGAGGCTTCAATCTGGGCTTTCCGGCCTTTCCTTCGATCGACTCGATCAACGCGGTTTCCTCTCCACAGATGTACGCACCCATTCCACGGTGGATATATACGTCAAAGTCGTAGCCCGATCCGCATGCGTTTTTGCCAAGTAGACCAGCCTTGTATGCTTCGTTGATTGCCTCTTGCAAAACCACCGTTTCGTTGTAGAACTCTCCTCTGATGTAAATGTAGGCGGCGGTGGCGTTCATACCTCTACCCGCCAAAAGACAACCTTCCACCAACTTGTGGGGGTCTTTTCTGATGATTTCACGGTCCTTACATGTACCAGGCTCACCTTCATCGGCGTTGACAACCAAGTAACGAGGACCAGGGTTTTTCTCCCATCCTGGAGGGTTCATGAACGACCATTTGAGCCCCGAGGGGAAGCCAGCACCGCCTCTACCACGTAAACCGGACTTCTTCATTTCGTCGATGATCCACTTGTCGCCTTTGACAATAATCTCCTTGGTTTTGTACCAGTCGCCCATCTTCATGGCCGACTTCAAGTCGTGGCCATATGTTCCGTAGACGTTTTGAAAGATTCTATCCTGGTCCTTCAAGCCTCCATGGACTCTGTTCGGCGTGGCAGCCGGGTCGGCATTTGTGGCCAAGCGCCTCACGGACAAGACCGACTTTCTGATATTGCGAAGCATATGAAATAAAAAGCGAGGCCCCTCGGAAGTTGGTGTAAGGAATCAATTGCTTGGTGGGATTTTAATTTTTTTATTTTGCCGTTAATTAGCTTTTTTTCTCGTGGGGCTTGCCAAAGTGCGTCGCGCACCGTAATGCCAATTCTTGTCCATTCATTGGCCAGAAATCGCGGTGGAATTGTCAGTGAACAGGCTGGGTTGTGAAGGCTGCAATTCGCACAAAATATGGGCCGTCACCCGTGTTGGTAGGCGCCAATATGGCCAATTTTATGATAAAAGCGTCATAAAGAGTTTTTTTTTTTTTTTGGGACTTTCGTTTCTCTTTTTGGATTGAACTTTGGTCGTGGCTATTTAGTAGAAAGTCAAAGAGGCAAGATAGGGGACACTATGGGCAATGAGTAGGCTCACTTTCAGATCTGTGGAGAGTGAGCACTTTCGTTTTACATCTTTCTTCTTTTGTTGTTTTCTGTTTGGGGTATCCCTTTTGAATTCAGTTTCCTCTTTGATGTTTGTGTAGATTCTTGTTTTTGGCTCACTCCGTGTTGGAAATTTCTGCCCAGAGAGAAAAATCAAGTTGTCATTTGCGATAGTTTTTATTGCTTGGTCTGTTGTGGGAAGAAAAACGAGTAGCGAGTTATCACTCTAATAATTGCGAAATAATACTTATTTATTACACCCTTCAGCATTCACGGGAATTTTCGGAGTGATTACTCTTCTTTTCCCAAGTATAATGAGAAATGAATGAGTTTCATTATCGATCGATTACACTCAGTCGGGGGTTATTTTTTGTGTTTCGGGGTCCTTTTATGAGCCAGTGAGTAATCGGATTATATTTGAAGCCACAATTCTTGGGTTCCCGGCTCGAAATGAAAGTACCTGTTTTGGCGGATGCAGTCTCATAATAATCCAACAAAGACGAGTCTCTACTTGCTACTGAAGCACAGATTATTTCCCCCCTCGTATCAATTTATGAATTGTGTGAGCCGCTACAATGTGTATCGACTGAAGATCAAGGGGAGCTAGCTTGCGAGGAATCACTCGATTATCCGCACCGCAGCTTGGCCAGTGAGAAGTGAAACTATTTACGGTCATGTAAGAGACAACTAGGGGATTGATTCCGAAATATCAAGAATATCAAAAAAGCAAAACATCATTCTTTTGGCTTTTGAATTGGGATTTTCTGATATGTGATTGCACACGATACTTCAAATACTTCCGACACCTACTCAATCATGATTTATAAGGTCTCGAGTCGCTGCCAGACCCCACGCTTATCAGCCAGGTCACGTGTGGCCATTCGAAAATACACCACAACGTGATTACCCAAATCTTTTCATCGGACAAGAAAAAAACAACTATCAGAATTTGGACAAACAAAAGCAAGTTCGTCAAAAGTCCGAGCCGCTTCAATTGGACATTTGCCGTGGCTTGTTTCTGTCGTTGTTTTACATCTCGCATCATCCATCTCTGATAGACTATGATATATATCAGTGCACCTTTTTTCACAACCCGCGCTGAATCTAACGGCAGGCGTGGATCAGAATTTTGCAGATCTGGAAGAACGCTTCATTTAGTTCGGGGACACTCGAAAAAAACTCTCGCAAATGTCGCTAGCTTACTATGTGTTCTCGACTCTTCTCATAGTAGTGTCCTATTACTATAACAGGAATGGAGCTTTCTCCAATGTTGGTAATGCCGGCTACGAGTTTAAATCACCGGAGTTGAATGTATTATTCCCGTCTCAAGATGCACTACAGGAACCAGTTTTCACCTTTGAATCCATTTTCGACACCGCCTCATGGCTCAAGTCTAGCGTGTCTTCACAAGTAGATCAGTTGGTTAGCCGATTTGGGTACAATCCTGCGCTTGTAGGCCAGCAGAAACTCAGCTCGAACTCGTATTTCGACGTTTTGTCTACGCAAAGGGACCGACGCCAGATCGGCAAGGAAAATGCTACTATGGTGATGCTCGTGAGAAATTCCGAGTTGAAAGGCGCTCTTCAGTCAATGAGATCGCTTGAAGACAGGTTCAACCGTGATTATAAGTACCCATGGGTGTTTTTGAACGATGTCCCTTTCACCCAGGAGTTCATGGATCAAACAACAGCTATGGCCAGCGGCCAAACGTTTTACGAGCTCATTCCCGAAGAAGACTGGAACCCGCCGCCACATATTGACCTTCAAAAATTGGAAAAGAATCTAGCCGACTCGTATCATATCATCTACGGATTCTCAAAATCCTATCGAAACATGTGCCACTTCAATCTGGGGTACTTTTACCGGCAAAAACGCCTTTTGAACTACGAATGGTACTTCAGGGTTGAACCAGATGTCGAGTACATGTGTGATTTCATGTATGATCCGTTCACACTTTTAAGGCTGACAAACAAGACTTATGGTTTCACCATCACCATTCCCGAGTACCAGGATACAATACCTACATTGTGGCCTACAGTGGAAGATTTTATGGAGAAGTTTCCTCACTATCTCCATCCCAATAACGCACTTGACTTCATCACCACCAACGATTCGGAGGTGTTTTTCAACACATACGCCCATTCTTCCCACAAATACAACATGTGCCATTTCTGGTCGAATTTCGAAATCGGCAACCTCGACTTTTTCCGAGGCGAGGCTTACGGCGCCTATTTCGACCATTTGGATAAGGCCGGCGGTTTCTACTATGAGCGCTGGGGGGACGCGCCGGTTCATTCTATTGGTTTAGCGCTTCTTTTGGATAAAAACGCCATCCATCATTTCGAAGATATTGGCTACTATCACCCGCCTTACATGTCGTGCCCTCAGGCTAGAGAAGTGCAGAGTGTGAAACGATGTATATGCAAGCGGCTCGACGAAAACGGCGAACACAAGGGTGTAGATATTATGCCCCCTAGTTGCTTACCACGATGGTGGCGTTATGGAAGCGGCAAAAGATTTTTGAATGAAGCAAAGTATTCGTTTTAAAAGGCCCGGTGGGGAATTTCAGATTACTTCGCTCGACTTTGTTCGCGCACGCCTGCATTGGACCTCATCGCACTCAAACTTTTGCCTAAAGTCACCCTCATCACTTCCAAAGGCTCAAATTGCTTTGCACCAAAATTCAAAATAGCGATAAAAATGGGAAAAGGCAAATTAAAGGAGGCGCTTAAAAACCAAAAGGCCACTGAGAAGGTCGAAGCAAAAAAGGAAAAGAAGGAAAAAAAGGTGGCCAAGCCTGTGAAACCAGTGCTTCAAGAACCAGACTCGGATGACGATTCTGTGGGTCTGGATTCCGAGGAAGACCAAGCAAACGTTGCTGATTTGGTCGACAAAGATACACCGTTGCTGAGGAAAGAAAAGCGCAAATTGAAGAAGATGATCGCACAGGCTCAAAAGGCCAATCCTGACTCCAACAAGGAAAAAGAAAATGACAGTGAAAGCGATGCTGATGATGATGCTGATGATGATGATGATGATGATGAGGAGGAGGAGGGCGAGTTGGATCTTGAAAAATTGGCTGCTAGTGAGAGCGAGAGTGATCTCAATAGCGACGACGACGACGATGAAGATGAAGATGATGAAGACGATGATGAAGAAGATGACGAAGATAATGAGGGAGAAAACAACCAGGAAGAGGCTGAGGAAGAAGATGTCCCCTTACTGGACGCGGAGCTAGACTCAGACGCCGATGTCGTTCCTCACAGCAAGCTCACAATCAATAATGTCGCCGCGATGAAGGAATCACTCGCAAGAATCGCGTTGCCTTGGGACAAACATCCGTTCACGGAGCACCAGTCCATCATCAGTGCCGAAAATGCCGAATCAGGCATCAAGGACATTTACGACGATACCGAAAGGGAGTTGGCCTTTTATAGACAAGGCTTGGATGCAGTGAGACAAGGTAGGGCCACACTTCTCAAGTTGAAGGTTCCCTTTTCGAGACCGCTAGATTATTTTGCCGAGATGGTGAAGACCGATGAACACATGGATAAGTTGAGGACCAAATTGTTGAAGGAAGCTGCCGACAAGAAGGCTTCGGAGGACGCAAAGAAGCAGAGGCAGTTGAAGAAGTTTGGTAAAAAGGTGCAGCATGAAACGTTGCAGGAGAGAGCCAAGCAAAAGAAAGAGACCTTGGAAAAGATCAAGTCCTTGAAGAAGAAAAGAGGTGCTAACGAGATGTCAAACGACACCGAATTCCAGATTGCCTTGGAGGAGGCTGCGGGCGAGGACTCGAGACCTAAGAGAGCCAAGCCCAATGGAAAAAGAATGGCGAAGGACTCAAAATATGGTCATGGAGGCCAGAAGAGAGGCATGAGAAGAAACGATGCTGAATCTGCTGCGGATATTTATGACCAGAGGGGCAAGAAGGGAAAACCTTCGAAATCTTCTAGACCCGGAAAAAGCAAGCGGGGCCGGAAGTAGACAGGTGTATAGTAGTATAAGAGATCTTAGTCAAGAATAGAGAAGAATGGAAAAGAAAAAGAAAGGGAAAAGAAGTGCGAAGAATGAAAGAGAAAGAGAAAGAGAAAGAGAGAGAAAGAGAAAGAGAGAGAAAGAGAAAGAGAATAGAGGAGTAGCTTACTCGGATGTAGTTGAAATTGATGGGCAATGCTTCTGGTTGGATCTTCTGGTTTTTGGTATATTACCCTGGTTTGGTCTTTTGATGTGTTCTTCAGGTTTGTCCTTTCGATATCTGAATGGCTTCATTTGGTTGTTTTTTGATAACATATTTTTTATTGCACATTAGTGATGTACTTAATAAGATGAGTGGCCCAAACAGAAAGAAAAAGAGTTGAGAATTTATATTTTTCCGCTTGGTACTTCTAATTAGAGAGTAAGTATTCAAAAGACTCTGTTGTTTCATATTATCAAACTTGTTAATGAACATTAGTTTTTTTTTTTTTTTTTTTTTTTTTTGACTGATACATCTGACTAGAGAGGAGGCGTTCGTAGTCTGAGCTTGCCCAGTCTACTTCCACCAAAAACTATAAAATTCTATAGAAAAAGCCCCTCCAACAGCTTCCAAGTGCATGACTTGTGGCGAACTAGAAATACCTAAAGACCCTGATCTGCGATACGTCCTCTTCTTCTTTCTCCCATCCTTTCAAATTCTACGCGTTAGCCATTGGAATAAATTTTTTTTATTGTTTTATATAATTTTACTATTTTTTTTTTGTTTTTCTGATAATTTCGGCAACAACGCACTGTAGCTAGATATTGTTTTCTTTCTTTTCTTTTTTATCCTTGTCCTTCAGTCAAACCGGACTCTTTTAATGAATTAAGGTTTCAATGCCCATACTTCAAACTCCATCCATTGAGGGACCTCCAAAGTCTTCACACTTTGCTTCTCGCAAAACTCAACTTTTGCTGTCTTTTTTGGAATCCAATTAATTAAACTAGCTTCTCTCAGATCAACCGAGTTTTTCTCGTGGGGAAATACCCTTGCTTGTAGAATGGAAAAGTTGCTCCTTTAGAGGCAAGATTTCAGATTCTCCAGGACCTAAACTACAGCTGTCAATCATTAGTCTCAGCCCACTGGATATTGTTTCTTTCTGCTCGAGCGGTTTAATTTCCACTTCCGTGTCAAAATCCAAGCTGGCGAGTCCGGTCATGATCAGCTTTGTATGGGTTTCGAGCTGTTTTTGCACGTGATGCACAATTCTGAGTCTTTCTTTGAGATCTTTGATGAAATTCTTAAAACTTCCAGAAGTGTATTGCGCTCTGTTCCCCAAAAAAGAACTCACAGCAATACCGTAGTCACCGTAGCAGGAGCTTACATCGACCCAGGCTTTTTGTTCGGTGGTTTCCACATAGTTTCGGATGAAGTCGATGTAGATTGCTTCGAATTTATCATGGTTTATCAAGGCAGTTTCGGCAAGAATAGTCATTTCTTTGACATGGTTTGAGTTTTTCAAGCTGTCAACTGATTCTTTGACAAGAAAGTGCATCTCACTGTATTTTGTAAGAGAATTTAACAAATCGGTAGTCCTTGTT
Source organism: Metschnikowia lunata (assembly GCA_030583235.1). NCBI lineage: Eukaryota > Fungi > Ascomycota > Pichiomycetes > Serinales > Metschnikowiaceae > Metschnikowia > Metschnikowia lunata. The sequence goes on along the minus strand of JAJMHP010000020.1, from coordinate 118,532 downwards.
TTAACATCTTCTGAAGTTTTTTCCGTCATTTCAGTGATTCCAATGAGCTCAACGAGTAAAGAGAACAGTACTGCGGCCCCTCTCAAAACACTGAACACCAGAGCGATTGAGTAGCTGAGTTTAGTTAGGTAGTGGCCGAAGTCCAAGATTTGCTTTTCGGCTACTTTAATGTAGTTTTCGAACGAAAACCAGCAGGTTCTTGAAAATGCATCCATAACTGTTTGAAAGTCCTCAGATGAGCGCAGCTTTTCGAGATTGAGCACTGCTTTTTCGCTTCCCGACAAAAATAATGCCATTTCATCGTTTTTTTCCTTGGAGATAGTGAGGGGTTGTTTTAGAGAAGCTGCCATTGAGAAAAGTGGTGTGGAACTTCTTTCCTTCACTTTTAGTATTCCTTTGGCAGGGTTTGGAGGGAGAATAGTAGACAGTAAGTAAGCCCTTTCCTCGTCTTCAGTGTCTTTGAGGTTTTCCGTAAATTTCACTTTGTTTGAAAAATGTGGCTCGGTCACCCGGTCCATTCCGTAATTAGCCCTCTTGACTATGATCTTATTCAACTTTCTTTTTCCCAAAAAAGAGAGCCTATGCCTAGCTTTTCTGATGAAGCGTATGTCTTTGCCTTGCTCAAAGTCGGTTTTGAAAGAGCTCCAGGTATCGTCTTCTTCAAAGCCAAGTGCGCTCCACAAGGTTAGGTGGGCTTGTTTGGCTTCCGTATTCTGATTGATGGTATTAGTGAGATCCGGTGAAGGTAATGGTGAAATGATTATAGAGTCTTTGATTTTAGCTGTGAATTCAAGGCTTTCTGAAGAGGTTCGACCTAGCCTGGCTTTGGAGTGCCTGGCCTGGGAACTGCATTCAACAGGATCATGAATTGAGCTTAGGAGGGTATTATCAACGGTGGGAGAGATTGTTTCTATCTGATAAGAGCAGATTAGGTTTTCAGTGATTTTAGGAAGTCTGGAATAGTCTTTTTCTGGCGTTTCGGGGGGAATTTCATAGCCGGTTTCGGTTGGACTTGCTCCGGGGTATTTCTTGACAAGGATGAGATCTTTTTTGGGTTCTTGGGAACACTTGGCAGCAATTTTGCCAAAAAAAGGGGCAGATTCAGAGACCAGTTTAGTGGTTGCAGCAACCTGATCACTTTTGAAACTTCCAGCGGCACTTTCAAGGGCACTTCCAGCGGCACTTTCAGGGGCACTTTCAGCGGCACTCTTGCCATCTTCACCGACACTATTTAAAACATCAACTATATCAGGCTTTTCTACGATCTTGGCTGCCTCGGCCTTCTTCACCATCAACAACTGGTCAATCTGGCGGGCAAAATTCTCAGCAGCTTCAATTTTTGACTTCTCTGGACCCAATGTTTTCCCACTATTCTCCTTGAAGACCTCTGGGATGTGGGTTTCTGCTTCTTGAGCTTTTTGAAGAGTCTGCTCAGAAGCGACTGAGGCTAGGACATAAGAAAGTAAAGGTGAGGCCTCTGGAATTTCAGAGAGCTCAAGATTTTCAGTTAAAGCTGAAAAATTCTCACCATTGCTATCCTTTAAAATCCCACCCTCTATTGTCTCAGTATCCTTAACCTGCTCTACTTTAACTCCGTCAATGTTGAAGATCTTCGCCAATGAATGGTTGTTCGGCCTATCTGGAACAAAAGTCGGAAAAGGCCTGCTAATAAGCTTTTCAAGACTAGTGAGAGACTTCCTCTCTTCACTACCCCCAAGGTATTTATCCGCATAGTCCGAGTTGTTTTCAGCCGCAAAGAACAAATCAGGAGAATATTCAAGTTGCCAGATCTCGTGCAAATTGCGCTCGTCTTCTCCAGCTGGAGTAAAGTCGCGGCCGGAGGTGTGAGATTTTGCAACCGTGCGCACTTTTTGCAGCCAATGTGCGAGAAGTTTAGTGAGAGCCTTGAAAGTGACTTGGGTTTTTTTCGAGTTGGAAAAATAAGGATTCAATGAAGTGGTGGCGGTAGGGGTTGCGTGATGTACTTTGTGATGGATTTTGTGATCGATTTTCGGATAGTTTCTGTGATCGATTCTGTGATCGTTCCTTTGATGGTCTCTGTGATCGTCATCTTGATCGTCGTCTTGATCGTCGTCTTGATCGTCGTCTTTATCGCCGTCTTGATCGTCGTCTTGATCTTCTTTCTGTTCCCCGTCTAGGCCAAATTTATCACTATTTTTCCCTGCCTTCCCCCAGCATGCGCCAAAAAGGGCCTTGTCCGTATCGCACATAGTACCTAAAACTTTCCTAGTGGCCGGAGTTCGTGGCCCTATGGTTCCGTTCATCCAGTCTTCTAAAAGCCAGAATTGCAGTTTTTTTCTAACGCCAGCACTTTCAATATTTCCAAGTTTGGCATCATCGACTAACTTATTCCACTGTTGAAGGGAAGCGGAGTTGAGCTTAGTATAAGCTTTGCAGTCACACTCTTTCATAAGACCCAAATCGTGTTTTTTGGCTCCTATTTTCCAGTGAGCGACATTCAAAAAGGCTCTTTGGAACTTTTGACAAGTTCGTGCTTTCTTGTTTAGGGGCCAACGGTGTCTTCGCTTCGAGCGCAAAAGGAGTGTTTGGTGACTTCCTTCATTCACAAATTCGAGCACACTTTTGGACGAGTCTCGAACACAAACGGGAATGGCACAAGGGGAAGATTGAGGTGAAAATTGTGAAACTTTTGGAGCAGCCTTCTCTTCAACAAAGTTCTGGTTTTTCTCTTGAGGTTGCAGATTCTGCTTATTCTTAGCCTTCCCTATCTTTTCCAAAGGTTTGGTTGGTTTGGTGGCCATTTTTTTCGGGCAGCCTAAAAGCTCACTTTTTCCTTCTTGAGCCTCCAAATTCGATGGCTCAAGGTCTTGCAAATGTTTGTAACTAACACCAGCCGCAAGGAACCTTGCCTCAGTCCCTTTAGCTTCCTCGATTTGAGCAAGTTTCTTTTCATCTGGTGGCCTCTTTGCGAGCTTCCACGCTTTTGCAAGTGCCTGTTTTGCTTCCGTTGAAAAGTCACTAAAAAAGGACTTTTGAGCAGCGTTTTTACAGAATGAGGTAAAACGCTTCTCATGGTTAGCTGGTGTGGTAGTGGGTGCCGAAGTGGTGTGTTCTTGTTCAATTCCAAAACCACCGGAAGAAGTTTGCGTCTGTACCGTCTCGGTCTTAGTACCCACGAAACTTTTAAGACTCTTTTTGGCACTTCTTAAAGTTTTTGGGGCCTTATAACTCTTCATCTTTGTTTCCTTGTTGACTCGGTTTCGTCCCTTGATGAAATCAGTTTCGGTAATTTCTCCATTAGCCAAAGCAGCGTTCAATGCGTCTCTGTACTGGGACAAGTCCAGAGGGCTCACAGCGGGTTTTGGCTGGAATTGCATTTTCAACAAATTAAATTAGCTGAAAGGTCTCAAATGTCTTTGAGAGGTTCTTATCGGGTTGTTGAAAGTTCAATAAAGTTCTTAATTGCTCAAGAATGTTATTGCTGTCGGTGTTCGATGAGAAGGCATGTGGTACAAGTAGAATTTGGAAAGGCGAGAAAAGGGCCTTCTCAAATACTCCACAAATCGGAAAATCACGGAAGGGGCGATTAGTTTAGTTTATTCTGCTAATTTCGCAACTTTTGGAAAACCAGGGTCATCGACGAGACCAAACACAAATGGAAGAAGAGTATAAGAGAGCCAGAGAGCCCCAGGCTAGATCTTTGCATGAAGTGCGAGAATTACTTCCACAACACAAAAACAGTATTTTGGAGGAGGCTCTGTATGGTTTTGAGCTGAAAAGAACACATTAAAAAGATAAATAGTCTGATGTGAGAGCTAACTTTGAACTATACTATCATTGTGTGTGTCTGATACTATTGATGAAAACTCTCTGTGCTCCAAATACAGTATGCCTCGGAAGTTTGCAATGCAGCAACTTTTTAGCTTCAGCTTCTTTTTCTTATTGTGTTCAGTGTGGAAAGAAAATTTAAGTTTCGGAAACCTCTGGTTGCTCTTTCAGAAGGAAGCATAACTTTATAATGGGTGACAGGATTATAATTCCCGGTGGCTGCGAAACTGTCACAACGGGGCAGATCTGGAAACCTCAAAAGGACGCTTGCAAAAGTAGTGTGAGCTCTTCCAGGGCTATAGCGAGAAATGAAGTTTGATGGTTCTAGCTTTTTTTTTTTTTTTTTTTTTTCTCCTTTTCTTTTATGGGAGGAGTCAGAGCCAAACTGCTTCAGGTCCTTACCCCATATGAGTGGGAATCACCATCGAACAAGCTCTATAGATTATAGAGAAACACTAACATTTAAGACAAACTAGACGGTATAGATGAAGGAACGAGTACAGAGAAAGGGTGCAATATATTATCGAAACACTCAAGCTACGGTAAGAAATGATCCCAATGCTCGTGATTCGCATCTCCATCAACGGTAGTAGTACTTGTTGCTACTAGAAGTTGAGCCCTAAATCTATGTATTTTTATTGGGGCTCATGAATTTTCTGACTTCTCTTCAAAATTAATAGTCGGGGTTATTGCTGCTGTCTTTATGTTGAAGAATATATCGAATGCTTACATACAGCACTGTCTAAAACGTCCTTATACCGATAGTATGTCTAGATGTACAGACTTGTTAGGCAAACCAGCTAGCTAAGAAAGCTGATGGAAGATATGTTGAGTAGTCAATTTGCAAGAATAGTCAATTTGCAAGAGAATTTAGCAACGACTGAAATAGCATTGGCTGAGAAGTGATTGAATAAAACGTAGTTCGACTTACTGATTATGAGGTACTTCTTGATAGAGCACGAGGTGTCCCTCTTAGGCAAAATGCAATTGATTGTCTAGCAATAGAAATTCCCTACGTTATTAATAATCGGGAAATTGAATCACATCCTAGATTTGAACTACTTATTTTCTTTCTAGGTATTCTCCATCTGGTCCCTGGTGAGCTCGAACTATATAAAGACAGACTTTCCCACCTTCGACTGGTCTCACTTTAAAATCTTACTTTACATATACCTCAGATATGAGAATGTTCACATTTCATCCAACAAAGTAAAAGTTCCTTGCCATACCCTCATTCAAATCGGGAGATGTCTTTTTTCAGAAAAATATCCGATATCATTTGCACGTTCAATATCCGAGATGTGGTGCTTAATCTTTTATCCCTGTCGAAGACAGAGGTAAATCGGCCTTGAAAAAGCTTGTTACGTCTTAATTTATCCTCTCTCACCACTTATTTTTTTTCTTTTGTTTTTTGGCTGCTTTGCACGAAAAGTGGTTGTGATTGCATTGTTGAATTCTCTCTTAAGAATGAGCATATTTCAAGCAAGATCTTCAAAATGGTTCTGTTTCCAACAGACTAATGCAGTAGGTCGGACAAGCTGTTTCCACAAATGGCCTTTTATAGTTCAAAACTGACGCAGAAACACAGTTTGAAGCAAGAGATGACCTTCACAATATGTTAATTAAACCTATTAAATTTAATTGGATGCTTTTTGACTTTTTAATTTAAATGGAAAATTCTTTTAAACCTGATTCACCGAAAAAATTGCGGCTAGCAAATGCAACCATAACGTGAATGGCCACCTCCTTGTTGTGACAAGAACTCGAAACTCGATTGATGCCAGCACCATTAAAGAGAAAGGAATATCAAGGAACAAAAAAGCAATTTCTTTAAAAACAAATAACAAAAATATTGAAAAAGAGTCGAAAGGGCCTAGGAACCTAAGTTGCAAGTTGAGGACTAGTAGTACCAAAACCGGTTGTATAGTATGAACTTCCATCTAGCTCAAAGATCCCCGAAACGCATAAGCGTTAAAGATATTGGTGGTTTTGACTGACTGAACAAAGCCGGCTTTTCCAATAACGGGATACTATTCACATACTAGATCAAGTGCGGGGAGCGTTGTCATAGAAACATTATATTGTAGAATATTACTAGGCTAGCTCTCACACCCCCTTTTTTTTCCAAGAAATATCTAGTGCCTAAGTCCTGCTCACACCTTACTCCGTGACAAAAAACTATATCACTATGGAAATACACCTGTAATAAATCGCAACCTCGGCATCTTTGTAATATATTTTTTCTTTCGAAAACAAAAAAAAAAAAAACCTCACATCATGTTCTTGGGCCGGGACCAAGCACGGGGATCACCTCCAGAATTTACTTTGCCAAAAATTCCCTGCCTAATATGAGATCAACTCCTCGATCTTAATGGTGAAGAACCACTGTCAACCACTGTCATCGGCCCATCGAATTTATCCGACGGAGTGCCCGAGACAATACTATACTCAGTAGGGACTGAAGAACTACCCCGTTCTCCAGGTCCAGGTCCAGGTCCCGGCACCGAACTGAATAGACCCTCTTCCCGACCAAATTGAGTTTCCGAAAATTTTCATGACTTGTATCTGCTGGGGCTAGCATTTCCCTAAGGTTCATGTTTGTGGTGAAGCCTATCTTAATTCCACCAGAAACGAACAGTCTCACACTCATTATATAGGTGGGTCAACAACGCTTCCGAGTCAGCACTGGATAAGCACAGTTGGCTTTTAAAATTTGGTTATCCTACCATGTGTCATGCCGGGGGACATACGATCCGTAGTTGAATAGGTAAATGGCTGTGAAATCTCTTCGCGCCAACCATTTGTGTTGGTACATTTCTTTCCAAAACTTTCATCATTTTTTCGCTGATCGGCTCTCGGGACAAAGCTCTCTGAAGTGACGAGGTTGTAGTGGCTGCAAAGCTTCTTGCTTTTTGCGGCTCAATGATTTGAAGACAGGGGTTTTGAACACTTCGAATTCATCTTCTCTTAGTTGAGATGGGCCTTGATCCTCAGAATTACTCTTCGGAAGATCGAAAGATCCGCTTTTTTTGAAAGAAACATCATATTGCAGAATGTCAAAGATTCCTTGCGCAGTCAAAATCGATGATGAATCAGAATAATAAAATTGTGTGTTGTAAAAGTGAGCCAACTTTCTGAATTATGCCTCAAGTCCAACTCATTTTACTGGATCAATATTAAGAAAAACTGAATCTCTCGGTTGCGGCCATACCAAGCAGAAAACACTATTTCCCGTCCGATCAATGTTAGTTAAGCTGCTTAGGGCCTCACTGAGTGGTGTAGTGGGAGACCATATGCGAAATTGAGGTGCTGCAATCTTTTTTTTTGTTGGGTATTTTTGAGAAACCTTTCTTTCTTCATCCGTACAGTCAAACTTTTTACCCAGTTAAGAACTCAAAAACAAGCTTGTAGTCTCTGTAATCTGACAAAGTGTTCCTCTAAACGTGGCGCAGTTTGAGCGAGTGAATTTCATATTCTCTATAACAATCAGCTACAATCAGCTACAATGGATGCAATAGAGAAATCCAGTCCAACCAGTCCATAACAATCCAACGTCCAAAACAATACATTGGAGCCATTAAAAAAAACCAACCCAAAATGGTCCATAAACACCCAAAACAACCCAACAAAATAATTTGCAATCACAAATATTTTCTTTACAATTTATTCAAGCCTCCCAATTCCATCCCTCCTTTGTTCTTCTGAATCTCCTAGACCTTCGCAATATCGCCTCTCGTATATAAGGTGGCTGGCAGAAAAACGCAGGCCCGTTGCAGACGCGACAGTCGGTACGAGCAAAAGATCACCTCACCAGTTGATCTCATTTAAAAGTTTCCATCTACATTATTCGCCACTTTTCAGGCAAAAACGACGAAAATCTCGCCAAATATGGATAAAGCCGCCGCCAAGGAGAAGTTCGTTGCCGAGTTTGACGGCTTGGTAGCCGAGTTGCAGGAAATGGCCTCTGGGTATAATATGCCCACAGAAGCTATTGATTGGTTTACGGGCAATTTGCAATACAACACGCCCGGTGGAAAGTTGAACCGCGGGCTTTCGGTCATCGACACGTACTGTATTTTGAAGGGCAAGAAGGTAGAGGAGCTTTCTGCGGCGGAATACAAGAAAGTGGCGCTTTTGGGGTGGCTGATTGAGTTGTTACAGGCGTATTTTTTGGTTGCCGACGACATGATGGACCAGAGCAAAACGAGACGTGGACAGCCATGCTGGTACTTGCACGAGGGTGTGGGAAACATTGCCATCAACGACGCCTTCATGTTGGAGGGTGCCATTTACATGCTTTTGAAGAAGCATTTCCGCCAGGATCTGTACTATGTAGACTTGTTGGACTTGTTCCACGAGGTGACGTTCCAGACGGAGTTGGGCCAGTTGTTGGACTTGGTGACTGCCGACGAGGAGCACGTGGACTTGTCGAAGTTTTCCTTGGAAAAACACTCGTTCATTGTTATTTTCAAGACTGCCTACTATTCCTTCTACTTGCCCGTGGCGTTGGCCATGTACATGTGCGGCATCAACAGCGACGAAGATTTGAAGCAAGTGCGCGACGTTTTGATCCCCTTGGGCGAGTATTTCCAGATCCAGGACGACTATTTGGACTGTTTTGGCACCCCGGAACAGATCGGCAAGATCGGCACCGATATCAAGGACAACAAGTGCTCGTGGGTAGTCAACCAGGCCTTGTTGAAGGCTGACGAGCGTCAGCGCAAAGTTTTGGACGACAACTACGGCAAAAAAGACGATCAGAGTGAGCAAAGAGTGAAGGACTTGTTTGCTGAGTTACAGATCCCGGCAATCTACGAGCAGTACGAGGAAGAGATTGTGGCGAAGTTGCGTGCGCAGATCGACAAGATTGACGAGTCCAGGGGCTTGAAGAAGGAGGTTTTGACGTCTTTCTTGGCCAAGGTCTATAAGAGATCGAAATAAATAATGGGAGAGGAGAGGAAGGGCTTCACAATTGTACGCATGTCGATGTGAGTATAGTGTGGATATAGTTTGAGCAATCAGGACCATCTGAATGAATATCCAACCAGTTGCTAACGATGTGTGCATCATTGGTGCTATGAAAAGACTTCAATATTAGGGAATAGAAGCTGTTTTCAGGTACTGTTTACAGTGTGTTTTTGAGAATGGCTTTTTGAATTCCTCGTTGTGGACAGATTATCGGACAGGGTTTGTTATGACGAGTATCGATGGAAGTAGCATATTCTGGCTCATAGCCATACGGAAGTGCGTGAAACTGTAGTAATTGTACTAAGGCCTATCAACTACTGTAATACATCTGTTTCATATTATGCCTTACGGAAACACCCCTTCTCGATGGGGTTTAAAGATATAGTACTGGTGATAGTAGTACTGGTATCTCTACAACTTCTGGCCTTAAATTAGATTACGTTCGAAGTAGCATTAGAAGTAGCATTAGAAGTAGCATTAGAAGTAGCATTAGAAGTAGCATTGGAAGTAGCATTGGAAGTAGCATTGGAAGTACAACTAAATGTAGCGTTAGAACTTCAATCAAAACTATTAATAGAGAACCTATCATGTGAGCTACATTATAGAAAGCTCTTTATAAATAAGTACACCGGTACTCATACTGGCAAGTTATAGCATTGCTTTTGCCACATGTATCGTGTCCCTCAGTACCAGTACCGACATTCACTTCCATGAGCCATATTGTATTAATTTCAACTCATTATACTAGCAACGGCATTTCTAGTACCACAACACCTTAATCTTGATCTTTTTCTAGTTCTTCTCATGATTGTCTTCACTTCAAAATCATCTTAACATTTCATCTCATGAGGTAGAAATAAGCACTAACATATTCCATGAGATGTTACTAATGATTGAAACTCCCAATTCACACTTCATATGCTAGCTAACAGTCGCCAACACTCTACGAAATAACCTTTTTCTCACCATCGTCTTCTCTTGCTAATTTATTAAGTACATGCATATGTTTCTATATTGACCTAGGCGTTGGCCTTCTCCAAGTCCTCTCTGCCGGCTTTGGTGTACAAGTACTCATTGTAGTCTCTAGCGACAGCCCAGATGTTCCAGAAGACAATTCCAGGAATAATCACGTATGCAGCCTGGTTCTTCGTTCTTCTGAAAACATTGAAAATGGCGTTGTACAAGTTACCCTTCAAGGGCTTTGTGGCGTATGGAGAGACCGTGTAGGAAGTGACGTATTTCTGCGTGGGGGACCCAATCGAGCCCCACCATCCCATGTAAGTTTTTGGACCAGCACCTCCCATGTTGTAGTTTGTCAAGTGATGAAGATATCTATGGAAAACGCTATTTAGAGATCGCTTATGGTGTGCGAAAAAGAGAGCGCACTAATTGGCTGCGACGGTGTGATGGAAGTTACTGCTAGTGCTGGGGTGGCCGCGTAATTAGAGTACCACAGTATTAGACATACCTCCAGTGTCGATGAGCCACGGGACGGGGTATTTTTTAATTAAATGTTGTGATTGTGTTCTGAAAGTGAGGGAAAGTTTGGGCCTTTTTGTTTAGAGTCAAAATATGAACGGACGGTTAAAGTTTTGTTGAGTAGAGATCGGCTAAAGTCTGGTTGTGTTGCGAGGGTTGCAGCTGAGGCTGAGCTTGGGTGATAGTTTGTTGATAATGAGGACATGACAATGAAGATGAAGAATGAAAAGTGACGGAAAGGGTAGGAAAAGTTTTGTGGTTGCCAAAAAGACACAGGAAATTTTTGCTTTGTATTTCGCGGATGTGTTTGCAATTTCTCGGATGATAGCCAACTAATACCACGCACTTCACATAAATTAGCAGCCATTCTTAGCCAGTATACGAGTATAGAGCAGCTACGAAGAGGCAAGAAGTTCCCTATATGAGAGTTATGGAGTTTTGGTAGATATTTCGTGATTCATTTCTTTTGTTTGTTTGTTTGTTTGTTTTTCATTTATTCATTTGTTCCTTTCTGAAAACTTCAAACAATCGATCGAAATACTCCGTGGCTCTTCAAAGAGTTGTAGTAATCTGACCTCGTATTTGCTTAGAGTTGCTTAGAGTTGCTTAGAGTTGCTCAGCATTGGTTCAAAGACCACGAAAAGGGGTCTGGGGGTGAACAAAAGCCAAAGAGAGCTCAATACCTATTTTTCAATTCATGAAGTTTAAAACTATGGTCTTTTTTTTTTTCTTGGTTGAGCTGCCTACCTGATTTCTGAACCAAAAGATTATTACAATATATTGGACTATGCGTGGTTATATCAATTGATGATCTCATAAGGCAATACTCTCTTCCGGGTAGAGCTAACAGCGGCTGGAAGACTGAAACCGATAAAGTCTTTTTCTTCTCTATAGAATCTTGAATTTAAGAGACTATTGGATTCAGCTTTAATGATTAGATTATAATGGCCAACGGTGTGTACAGTGGACACAGTAGATACTCCCGGGGCAATATCTAACCAACTTTTCGTTTCTATCGATATAACAAATAGTTCATTGGTAAGAGGTACACTAAAAACACAAGGATATCTGATCCCTGTCCTCTTTGATTACACATAACTTAATTAGGGCCACACGACTACTTCAAACGACAGAGAAATATAACATATTAAGAAGGGTATAACAGCGATTCACCACTTGCTTTTGCTACTTTGATTTCTTTCTCTCAAAGCTATGTAACTTCACCGAATAGAAGGTATAGTTATTGTGGTAATCCTGAAAAGTGATGGTTTATGAAGGAGTAAGAATTTATTCAATATTCAATACGGTGTGTACTAGATCAAATGGTGTAAGGCTTGATTCAAGAAACCGGGTAGGAGATTAAAGTAGAAACAGCGACCATCAGAAAAAAGAAGATAGATAATTAGGCTAAAATCTTTTTGAACTATTATGATAACCTGAAGCACGGCAGGTATTTATTCAATGGAGAGATCTTTCATTCTAGGAGACTCGCAAAATTTATCATAAGCAAAGAGGTCAAACCAGAAAAACGAGGCAGATGGTGAAGTTCATTTACAGACTTATCGCAGGATAAGGATGATTTCACAGGTGAACACCAAAAACATTAGACCAGTATCTTTTGGAGCGAGTAGTGTTTCGCTTCTTGTAGTGTTTTTGAGAGTGTAGACGGTAGGATATAGACCTAAAATATGTACTTTAGAATATGAGCTTTGAAGCATACATGAAGTAAAATAGTGTATCCAAAGTAGGCCTAATTCATACCCAAATTACACCCAACACATACCCGAAGTTTACACAAAGTAAATCTAAAGCAGATCTTGAGAAGATAAGTATGCTCAATGTGTGAAAGGAGACCTTAAGTAAAGTAATCCCAAAGTAGATCCAGAGCATACTCAAGTTATACGAAAAGTATAGAAAGTATATCTAAACTATAGAAAATAAGAATGTATACCCAAAGTAGACTTAAGTATACCCAAAGCAGATCTAGAGTAGACTTCAAGTAAACCGAAATTAAAAAAAAAGTATACTTGAAGTATAGCAGACTTAAAGTATACCCAAAGCATACAAAGTAGACCTAGATTAGAGTATACCCAAAGTAGATTTAAAGTGTCGAAAGTATATTCAAAGTAGACTTTAATACCCAAAGTATTGAGAGTATACCTAAAGTATTGAAAGTATAGCTACTTCATGTAAAGTAGACTCAAAGTATACACAAATTATGATCGCCTCTACTTTTACCGACAACGACTCTGCCTCCCTTTGAAATGGGGGCACAGGCTTTCGAAGTGGCTGAATCTGGTGGCGATCAACGTCAAGAAATATCACCGCCTCTCTTCATCAAAAACGATCCGGCCTACGTGAAAGGGTACACCAAGGGGTCGGAGCAATTGAAGAACGTCAAAAAGACCCTTTCCTCTTTCTTACAAATTGTGCTCCCCATACCACCAAATCCGCCTCTCAAACCCCGCTTCGGTGACCAACTCTCAGACGTGCTGAACATAATCACGCAAGAGTTGGACTTGCAACCAATTGTAGACTTACTCTCATCGAAGGTCGAGGCGTTGGAGGATTTAGCACTACATATGGCAAAGGAGTCCGAGAGGCTCCATAAGCAGGACCTTGTTTGGGCACATGTGTCGACATATCTTGATTCTCAGGAAGAATTGCTTCAGCAACAGCTTTCACAATCATCGGATATAGGACAAGCGGAAAATGCTCCAAGGGTTGTGTTCGATTACCTTAGTGCACAATTTGACGGTGCGATGAACATCAATCTGCCCCGACTGGCAAATGACAGAAACTATTTGAGCGTATTGATCAGCCAAGAATTGTTCACTGTGGCCACAGCACTTGACCAAATCTCCAGAGACAACCATTATATTTCTTCGTACTTCTCAAGAAATATGGACATTTCGCACCCCACAAGACAATTCAAACTGGCAAAAGACCTCCGCCAAAGCATCACTTCCATTGCGCTGCAGCCTGAAAAGCAAAGTTATCTGGAATTTGAAGTCAACCCGAAAAAGTACAAGCACGCCTCATCTGTGCATGGAAACAGAATACACGAAAAAGACACCAAGAATGAGTAGCACCAGTTTATGATGGACCACGCGGACAAGGTCTGAACGGTTTTCGTGGTTTTATGAATATGCTTGGATTCGCCGGCTTTTTTTATGCATCGGTCTGTCATCGGCCCGATACACCCCACTATTGCTAGCTGTTGGAGGTGGCACGTATAGTAGACCTAGAGTATAGTAGACCTAGAGTATAGTAGACCTAGAGTATAGTAGACCTAGAGTATAGTAGACCTAGAGTATAGTAGACCTAGAGTATAGTAGACCTAGAGTATAGTAGACCTAGAGTACACCTTAATCAGACCTAGAGAATACCTTAATCAGACCTAGAGTATTCCAAAGTAGACCTAAAGCAGACCTAGAGTAGACTTCAATTATAACCAAACTATAGAAAGTATACCCAAGTATAGAAAGTATACCCAAAGTATTAACACTGTTTCCAAAGTATGAAAAGTAGGCCTTAAGTAAAGTATAAAAAGTATACCCAAACAATGCAAAGCAGGCATAGAACATACCTAGATTAAGAGTATGCTCGAAGCAGACTGAAAGTAGACCCATAGCATACCCAAAGCACATCTATCGTACACCTTGGAACCAAAAAAGCACACTTCCTTCCATCCTCCTACTCCTCTCCTCACAGCCTTTGATACAATATATTACGTATACACGAGCTAACTAAGCCTCGGTCTTAGCGGACTTGGCAGCAGCCAAACGCTTCTGGAACGCGAGCTTACCTCTTTGTCTCAAAGTCAACTTCTGTGGCTTGTCCTCCTTAGCCTTAGCAATTTGCTCCTCCTCCTCTGTCACAATAAGCTCAATGTGCGATGGCGACGACTGGTAGGCGTTGACTCTACCGTGGGCTCTGTAGGTTCTTCTTCTCTGCTTGGGGGCCTGGTTGACCTGGATGTGGGTGATCTTCAACTTGGACACGTCCAAGCCCTTGGCCTCAGCATTGGACTGGGCATTTTGCAACAAGTCCTTAATGTAGTTGACCGACTTGACGGGCCATCTGGCCTTCTGCACACCAAACTCCTTGGCCTGGGCAGTTCTACCGATAGAGTGGTTGAATCTTCTGAAAGGAATGGCTCTTTGGTGGTCCAAAACGTCCGACAAGTACTTCTGGGCCTTTTGCAAGTTCCATCCGTTGACGGCCTGAGCAGTCTCCCTGGTGTTCTTGAAGGAGACTCTCAAGTACGCACCACGGGCAGAGGCAGACTTGGCTGGGTTGACTGGGGTAGCAGCGTAACGAACCATTGTGACGATGTGGAGGTTGAAAAAGTGGTGGAAGGCCTAAAGGAAAGGTTTTTTTCGCTGGGGTGTTGGTGCGGGCCGATGCCAGACTGGGAGCGACATTTTTTTCGCGTGCGCGGTGCGGTCTCCAGCCCTGAGCGTGCGCACGTGACCAGAAGAAACAAAAAATGCTTCCATATATTGCAAGCCAAGTGTGAAAGCACGAGAGCTAGAACGTATGTGTTTCGTTATGATCTAGGCTTTTTTATGGTCTGAATATATACAGAGCTGAGTGTTTTGATTTACAAAAACAGATTGTGGTTATGTGGGTAATTGTGTGGGTGATCGTTCTTCCCTATTTCTATTTCTCTCTTCTCCCGTCACTCAAAATCATTTCCTGGTGTACGGGTGTGCAACCCCATCCTCCGGACCCGAAGCGCTTGATAAAGCGACATGTCATATCATATTCCAATATTATGCTGGTAAATCAAATTATGAGATCGTCAATAAGGAAATTAAAATACTGGAACAAGTATACTTCTTGTTTTCGTGTCAAGATGTTTTTTTTTTTTGGCTGCTATAAGGCACCTAGACCCTGCTCTGTGTACAGTCGGCATACGCTCTCACATTCTGCTTCTGTTGCCGATATTCTTCCATATGACTAATCGACACTCGACAGCAGTCGGGTCTTGGCTATGTTCGCTAGATTTTAAACTCCTCGGAAGAACAAAATATTGGGAAGTCGTCGTTTCAAGGCGTCATTGGCCATTTATTGATACTTCAGCTGACTAGTACATTCCTCTGCTTCTCTATAGCCATTGGATACCTTTTCGGTTTTGATTCAATTGGCCATTATTTCTCAAACCTGGTTTATCGATTATCCTCCTTGAGTCTTTTCCTCATTGATTCCATCCTCATTGATTCCATCCTCACTGATTCCATCCTCAATTCCATCCTCACTGAGTCTATCCTCACTGATTCTATCCTCACTGATTCTATCCTCACTGATTCTATCCTCACTGATTCTTTCCTCACTGATCCTCTTCCCCATTCACTTTCTCCAATCTTTCATTCCCTTTTTTTGTCCGAACGAGTCGACTCAGAACTTGTCGACTCAGAACTTGTCGACTCAGTCATTTCGCGCGTGGCTGCGAAAGGTGTCTCGTTCTACCATTCGAAGCAACCCACATTTCGTGCACATTTTGTAGGGCCCGAAAAAAGGGAAAAAGAAGGCATTTCTGCCCGAAAGAAGTTTTTCTCAAAATAAAGAACTATTCCATCACAAGCTCACACTACTAATGTCTCCTCTCTAGCCAGATGTATCCTTCAATCAGAAAAAAAAAAGAAAAAATTGGAAATAAGCTTTGAATATAACTGTGCACGCGCGCCCGCGGGGCTTTATTTGGCATGGACCAGGAAATGACCCCGATCGATGTTTTTGAGGAGGCGGAGAAGGCCTACATGTTTTGTTACTTTCTGTAACTACGTCTTTATTTGATATCGTTTTTTTTTTTTTTTTTTCTGGTTTCCTCCTTTCTAAGGAAATCGAGAAAAACGACAACGGAAGAAGAAACGCATTCGAATTAGGCTCTTCTCTTGGATAGTTATCCTATTCTCTCAAGCCTCGGGATTTGGGGTGCTTGCTGTGAGATTTGTGGTGCTCCGTGCTCCGTGCTCCGTGCTCCGCGCCTCTTTTTCCCTTCTGCTTCATTCTCTGTCGTTTTTTTTTTTTTTTTCCATTTTTTATTCTGTTTTTGTCTTGTCTTCCGGTGGGTAAGGCGGGCGACGGCAGCTTCCTTCATTCCCTCTCCTTATTCTAAAACTGAGACGCTTACAACGTAACACCAGATAGAAGAACAAAAAGTGCAAACAAGTTCGAAACGGAAGAAGCCGGAAAAGAATGAAGAACAACAGAAAAAAAAGATAAAAGATAAAAGGTAGGAAAAAGAGATATTAGCTAGAATGGAACCACCCGTTTTTTTCATCTCTTTTTCTTGGAACCCTCGTTTTAGCGCTGGCCTGAAATCATGCTTCTCTTTCCTGCCAGGTTTCCCTTTTTGCCTTCGCTTAAACTGCTCACGTCCCACATCCAACACTTCACTCCCGGTGCCTTACTGCGCACCTTGTTCTGTCGATTTTATGTCTGAAATCTTATTCCCCTTTTCGCTCCTTATATCTCTTCTCCAAAATATGCCAACCTGACTACTAAAAGCAGATTCATCCTAAAAATCCAAAAGCCCCAAAAGACATAGAATTACTTGAGGTATTTACTAACCCAACCCAGCAGACATACCCTGAGACTGGAGCACCCGAGTTGCCGCTCCATTGCTTTCTCTCTCTTTTTTTTTTTTTTTTTTTTTTTTTTTTTTCTCTCTCTTGCTAGTGCTATCTGCCGGAGACGGATGAGGTTCCGCGATCCAGGTGGCCTCGATCCAGCCTTTACTGACGCAAGGCCTTCGTCATACATAGATGCTCGGGTGGACTTTACTGTTTCAAGCTTGGATCAGGTGCTTGTCTGGTGCTTGCTTTTGTCCTTCTTAAGCCCCGGTGTTTCCGCCTATTCCGATTTTTTTCTCTCTTTTCTTCTTTCTCTCTTTCTCTCTTTCTTTCTTTCTCTCCTTCTCTTTTTCTTTCTCTCACGTTTCTCATACATGGCCCCGGTATCGTTTGTTCTTCCCGTGTGGTGTACGGTTCTCGCCAGCAACTACATCCACCGCTAGACGGGACTAGATCAAATGGCTACCCATTGGCTGTCTGGCCCGTTTCACTTTTTGCTGCTTCGGAACAAAAAAAAGAGAAAAGGAACTCCTTGAAAGCTTCTTGGTGCGCACACGACCCACCGCTTTCTGTTTCTTATACGAGGCTCGATTTCATTTGCCAGCTTTGAAAAACAACAACCCGTGGTAATATCACGTATTTCGCTGGTGGACGAAGGACACCACTGAGGCACTTCTTCACAACTGGCCGCGACACAGAAGAAGACAACTTCTACTTATATTTTTATTTTTGTTTCTATTTTTGTTCTTGTTTTTATTCTTGTTCTTGTTCTTGTTCTTGTTCTTGTTCTTGTTTTTATTTTCATTTTTCTCTTTGTTTCCATCCCTTTTATCTCTTTTATCTTTTTATTGCCCTTTCTCTCTCGCTGCCGTGTCCCGCATTATCTCCCGGATTCATTATCTCAAGGTCATTTGGAAAGCGAAGCTACCGACACCTTCACTTAAGGCCGCGGGATAACGCGGATTTGTCTGCTTATTTTGATTCGCTTGGTTGCTGATATTTATATTGATTCTTATTCTTATTCTGATATCGATCTGGTTCCGTTTCTTTCCGGATTATAGCAATTATCTGGATCTGACCCTGGCTCTGGCTGTGATTCTGGATCTAATTCTGGTTCCGGCTCTGGTTCCGGTTCTGGTTCCACCTGTGCTGGTGATTTTTCCCAAGGACAGTGCGGGCTCACATCTTGCAATTGGCGCCTCGCGTATTCATCCAGCTGCCAGCTTTTTTTCGGACTATCAACGCGGTTTTTCTCAAGTGCGAAAGTCAATATCTCAACAAAAAACTCTCCAAAACATAAACTCAGCACCACCTGAGCTTCGGCTGCGCCACACCAATCTTTCATATTTTGCGGTTCTCTTCACGAGGAAGCCATTGACAGGAAAACAAGAAAAAAAATCAAGCTTTTATCTTCCGTGACTTGATTATGTCGGACTCGGACATGATCCCTGGTCTACTGCCCAATGCTGATAACAACATGGATGTTGACCATGGCCTTATGGATCATAAGTCCCCTCTGTTTTATGACATGGACATGAACCTGTCTTCGGAAGAATCTCAGCATCACGCCGGCGAAAATTTACCAATTTCGAGTACGCGGCCGGAGGAAAACCATGGCATTCTGGACGACTCGTCAAAGTCTCAACTGCATTTTGAGACTGAGTTCAATTTGCCCCGTGGCCTGGGTCTGGGCCTGCTAGACGTCCAGCAAGGCAACCACCACTTTGAGGCGAACCAGCAAAACGACGCTCTTTTGCATCTTGGAGGTTCCAGTGCCAAAAATGTCGAAGATGAAGACAATTTGTTTGCATCAGGAGAAGACATTGATAACTGGGGGAAATCGTCCCAAGACCAGCATAGAGAAGGAACTGCACCGACACAAGAAAACGGCGGTGCTTCTATTGGTGCTCTCATCTCCGACCCGAACGAAGGAGCCAGTGTCGAAGCGATTTCGGAAGCCCGTGGTTATATGCAGTCCAACCAACACACAGAAACCTCTGGCGAGACGTCTGGAGAGGTTAAAACGGGTCTTTCGCCCCTGCTGGAGCCCAGTAATGGTGGAGTTCAAGAAACAAGGCTCAATGAAGGTCTATCCGAAAATTTGTTTGGTCAGAAGGATGCACTTACTGATGAAAGCAGCCACGAAAAAGAAAATGATGATAAAATGGAGTTGGATGAAGAAAACGGGCCAGCATCCACTCTACAAAGCCCCCAGGCGGAAGCCACAACAAATACCGAAGAAAATCCCAGGAAAATAACCGAGCTCGACGGGGAAGGTAGTGGATCAAGTTCAAGCTCGATTGCTCCAATGGCTCTGAAAACTGACTCAGTAAGAAGCCCGTCTCAAGAAAAAACATTGAAACTCGAGAAAACAACCAGTCATGAAGATCTCCGGGACCACAAGGACTACCAGGATCACGAAAAAATGGATCATGACCCACAGGAGGAGTCGCAGCCGGTCAATATCGATGCCGACGACAAAACCAGAATCCGCCAGACACATGCTATCATTATTCCATCATACGCAAGCTGGTTTAACATGAAAAAGATCCACCAGATCGAGAAGGACTCGTTGCCGGAGTTTTTCGAGACATCGCATCCCTCCAAATCTCCAGTGATCTACGCAGACTACCGAAATTTCATGATCAATGCCTACAGACTCAATCCAAACGAATATCTCACGCTAACATCGTGTCGGCGAACCTTGGTTGGTGATGTGGGCACATTGATGAGAGTGCACCGCTTTTTGAACAAATGGGGGCTCATCAACTACCAGGTGAATCCTCAGTTTAAACCGGCATATGCATTAGAGAAGGCGCCTGATGGTACACTGGTGGGGTTACCCTACTGTGGAGACTTCCATGTTCAGTACGACACGCCGCGAGGCCTTTTTCCATTCAACACGTATAAACCAGTGCAAGGGAATGTGAATGTGGAGAAGCTCAAAGAATTAATGGGGTCCACGCAAGCAAAAACCGAGCAACAGAAGGATGAAAGTGAAACTAAACATGACCGTGTGAACGTCGATGAAGAGGATGAAGCCCCACACAAGAAGCAAAAACTTGATAATGACGACTGGTCGTCCAAGGAACTTGCCAATTTGTTGATTGCCGTCCAGGAACATGCCAATGACTGGTATATGATTGCAAAAGCAGTTGGAGGCAACCGAACGCCACAGGAATGTGTGCTCAAGTTTCTCAAAATGCCCATCGAGGACCGGTTCAACAAGCTCAGCGATAAGGATTTGGGGATCTTGAAGTTTGCCTCCAACTTCCCGGTGATGACTGCTGATAACCCGGTCATCAGCAACTTGATCTTCATGACGAATCTCGTCGATGCAGAAGTGGTCAAGGCCGCTGCGGGCAAGGCTTCGAAAGTCATAGATGAAACGTTCATGAAAAAGTTGAAAAAAGTTTACAAGGATAACGAGGGCGGGGATACGGCTAATACCGGCGAAGAATCAAAACAAAGTGTCTTGGAGGAGAATGGCAAGACGCCCAAAGAAGAAATCGATGAAAAGCTTGTTGAGGATTTCAACACCAACACTACAAATACGCCGGACGGCTTGCTCAAGAATGCTGCTACCGCCGTGCTAGGACTGGTAGGTGCACGCAGCCATTTGTTTGCAAATTACGAGGAGCGAGAAATGCAGAGGCTCACCAATGCCATTCTCAACCAAGAACTTGCCAAGCTCGACGTCAAGGTGAAGAAAATCAAGGAGCTAGAGAAGATGTACCAAAGAGAACGACAGAACTTGGCCCTGCAGCAGAACGAGATCTTCATGGATCGTTTGGCCTTGACAAAGTCAACTATTGGCATTACAAGAAAGCTCAACGAGGCTGTGCAACTACTCCAGCCTCCCAGCGAAGAAGAAAAAGAAACAGAAAAAGAAAAAGGAGAAACTGGAGAAAAGGTGGATGGAGAAAAGCTTGCGAGCGTCTCGAGGATATTGGCGGAGGTGCAGAGTCAGCTTTTCAAGCCAGTCAAGCATCTGTTTAAGGAGACTCTGGAGAGCAAAGCGGCCGAGGTTCTTAATCAAGAAGGAGACGCCGATAAGTCTGAGACAAGCATCAGCGATTCAAACAAGCCTCTCTCGGTGATGGAGCCTCAGAGTTTCAAAGTGTGGGCCCCATAAGGGGGAGAAAGAGAAAAGTCTGTGTTTAGAGAAGTTGAACGGTGGCCACAGTGCAGTGGCAGTTCCAAGTGAATGGAAAAAAGAGCGACCATAACAATTGACGTTCCGCCAACGGAAAAGTCTAGAATTGTCTAATTACGGAGCAAAAATAGTTAAAGTCCCGTTATGCCGAACAAGCGAGCCTTTGACATTCTACTCTGCTATGAGGCCAGAAAAATGCCGACATGCGCGAAGTCACTTCGTGCGAGTTGAGGCCCTTAGGCCTGCACCAACCGTCGGGCCCCACAGCTACAGCATGCTAATAATCAGTGTACTCTGGCTCTTCTTACACCAAATTTTCATAAAAACTATAAAACCTCTGAAGATTAATACACGTGAGTAAATATGCCGCTGACTGAGTTTGAAGAGTTTCCCGTCGACTTGGACACGAGCTACGGGTCCGGTACGGAGGAGGAATTACCAGAAGCTCATCTAGACGAAAATCCCGTTCATTTGGCGCTGCAAAACGTAGACGAGGAGGCCAATTTCGAGGATTTGGCCAGTCAGGACGAGGAGAATGCCTCTGAAACTAACGATTTGAGTGAAGACGAACTCAACGAAGATGGTGTAGATGCAGAATCCGAAAACAGTGACTTAGAAGTGATTGAAATGGCCAGCAATGGTAAGACCAACGAGCACGTCTCACCAAGTCTCGTGGGTTCCGGCTATAACCGTGAAGAGCTGGTGATAGATCTCGATTCAGAGGAAGAGATTGAAAATTTGGAGAGTGAGGGCCATATTGAGGACGTAGAATACAAAGACGAAGAATTGGAAGAAGAGGGTGAGGTGAACTTGGCAATTGAGCGGGAAAGTAAAGATAACGAGGGGATGGGATTATTGGATAGTAATCTAGGGGTCACTTCAGGGGTCACTTCAGGGGTCACTTCAGGGGTTATTGGGGAAAATGGGGAAAATGGGGAATTTCACGAGGAGAAAGTGATCACAGCACGAGCGTCAGAAGACGTGATTGAGGGTGGTGAAGAAGCTGAAGAAATTGAAGAAATTGAAGAAATTGAAGAAATTGAAGAAATTGAAGAAATTGAAGAAATTGAAGAAATTGAGAAATTGGAAGAAACTGGTGAAGTTGCTAAAGAGACTGAAGAGATTGGCGCAGTTGCTGATGAATTTAACGAGGATGTTCTAGAAAATGATGAGGAGAATGTTGAATACATTCCTGACGACATTTCGATTAGTGAATACGGCGACCATATGATCCAGGATACGGAAAGACGAGATATGATTACCAACGCTGTTTCCGTGGCGGCTACCAGTGTTCTCGAACAAGCCCAGAATGAGCTTTCTGAAGACGAATCTGGATCAGAATCTGGCCGTGAATCTGGCTCTATTTCTGACTCTGGCTCTGGCTCTAACTCTGACTCGGAACCACAGAAATTGTACACTGAAGGTCAGCCACAGAAACGGCGTAAACATGTCGATTTCCCGCTCCTTCCCGTTATTCTCGAGATTGCTGGGAAACAGTATCTTTACCAAGAATCGTCCACACATACTTCAGAGCTAGCGAAATTGCCCCGGCTACAACATACATTGGACTCGCTGGCGACAATACACCAACTTTTGGATAAATTGCGGTTTCCAATCGAGGCGGGTAACTCTTTCGAAAATCGTGTTCCTTTTTTGCACATTCCAGACCTCAGGCTTAGGATAGGAAGAGGTAGTCCAGAGTCCAAGCAGCACACATTGAAGGAGATTCTTGAGTTGTATGCTGCGCTTATTCTGAACACAAGACGGCGCCGTGTGCGGCGAATGCTTCTAAAGATCGAATTGGAAATGCCCTTTACAAGGCAACTTCGGTATCTAGAAGGCCTTAGGGAGGAGGGTGTGGGATTAGAACATGTTGGTGAAAAAAGTGAAAATGGCGAAAATGGTGAAAAAAGAGAAATCGGTGACTTTGGTGAAAGCAAAGAAGATGGCGAGGATGGCGAGGATGGTGATAATGGACCCAGCCGTAAGAGAAGACATACTCTGGAGACTAGTATATAGTGGTAGGTAGCAGTAGAAGCAGTATGTAGAGTCAATACATGTGAGGCATCCGATTGCATGGTTGCAATGAACCGCTTGTAGAGAGAAATAGGAGGTGGGGAGGTAAGCAAGGTTTTGGAGAAAGCAAAGAAAACAAAATCAAAAAGAACAGAAAAATGAAGAAAATTGCTTGTTTGAAGTCTTGATCAAGCGTAAGTTTGTAGTATGTTCAGAGCCAGCAGCCTGAATTTTATGAGAAGCAAATAACGAAGTTGCGCACACATATCTCGAAATGTCCAAGAAATTGTCCAATGATAACATTGATTTTTTCATGTACAAGGCAACCGTCACGTTTAATTGAAAGAACTTGATTGGGGGAGCTAGATGTCACTTCTCTTTCATGCACCTAACCAACTATTGATTTGTTATCTATTTTCCGTTTTTTCATATTTTCACAACTTTCACAACTTTCACAACTTTCTTCACCTCATGGACTGGCACTTCAGTACCGATCTCTTCAAAGCATACAATAACAGACACCAGTTCTTCTTTAATGTCAGATCATAAGCAGTGCCAGTGATGGCGATAAATCTTTTCAGTAGAAAAGGAGATTCCAGGGTATGTTGTCCAAGCAGGGCGAAAGTTTCCACATCTTTGACTGTTCTCCAATTGCTGGAGCTGTTTTTGCCATTGTTTTATTCTTCCCTATCTTCTTTCGGGAAAACCTACTACCTTAGATCCCCAGATCAACCACAACACTACGTAACGCAGAAGTGATAGACAAGCTTTGGTTCATCGACCAAAAGATAACATAGAATTTGCTTTTAGTCAACGTTGGAAGGTCTACAGATAATATTAGGGTCGATGACGGGGTAGCAGGCGGGGTCCATGAATTATGGATGGCCATTTTGGTGTGAGCGACATAATTGGGTAATCGACTAACAGAAGAGAATAATGAGCCATGCATTGGAGGTAGAAAGTGTGGTAAAAGTATCAACAGTAGTTGAATATAACCCCTGTCGGGCTCTGAGCGATAAATTCATTCATTTATTCCCCGAAGGAAGATCACACGAAGAGCGTCTTTCGTGAAAATCGGGACTTGATTCACACGGTGCGATTGAATGAACAGGCAAAAAAGAGATAAGGAAAAAATCACCACAATGCGAGGCCAGAAGCTGGGAGGAATCCAAGTAATCGGGTATGAAAAAGATGTGGCCAATCTTCCGCTGTTTCAAGAAGTTGGGCCAGTCTGGCCATGCAGTATTATCGATTCAACGTTATGGATATTACTCGAAGATTATTTTTATCGGTAATGAACTGTGGAATTCATACCTGACCGATGTACTGCCAGATGACTTTAAATGAACCGTGGTTTTCTCCGGAGTATGGCGACAGTAGGGCTTGTGATTTTCACTGTTAACAAGACACAACCAACTCAAGTTCAACCAGTGAAAGTGAGAAAATGATAAAGCCCTGGAAAGAGGGGGATGGACTAAGCTCGTGTTGCTTGGGTTAGCTATCCGTTTTTTTAGCTTGTGTCGGCGTTTGATAGCTTTTGATAGCTTTTATTGGCTTTTGTTGGCTTTTGATAGCTTGTGCTAGCTTGTGCTAGCTTGTGCTAGCTTGGGTTAAATTGATAAAGCTTGGATTCGCTTATGTTAGCTTTAATCCAGTGTTGCCTTCTAAAAATACAAGGCTGCCCGATACACAAGCATCAATTTCTGTATTCTTCGATCTGCCATCTTCAAAATTGTATCATTATGATAGTTCTGCCAAGTCACAGTAGCAAGTAGCTAGCGACTCCAAACTTTCAAGCATTCAGGTCCATTTTGAACATCGTGATAATACCAGGTGGTCCAATTGATCATGGAACCAATGGTATCTTCTCTAATATGTATGCTTCCTGACTTATACACAGTTTCTAGCTGGCTTGTCAGTTCAAAAACACGGGCAAATCAGCAGACCAACCAGATATCCCGCACAATTGAAGGAGAGATGTCTGGAACAAATTGTACCAGTTTGGACCAGCTAAGACGATGTTCCACCTGGACCAGCTTCAGCTTCGATTAAGTTTCCGCTCAAACTAGCCTCATCAATAGTGAGCTTCTATCAGTTCAAACAGGTTTGATCAAGCTTGGCCCTTAGGATGGCTTTAGGATGGCCTTAGGATCACGGCACAATACCGCTCTCTTTCAACCGCAAGTACAAGTCCGGGTCGATGTACTTCTGTAAAGAAGGCTCTCCACTCAAACCCTTGCGCTTGCGTGTTTTCAAGACAAAATCTCTCGCAAGAGACGCCGTTGGAACCGGTTTCATGGCCGGCAATTCACACAAAGTGTCCATTGGGTCACCCGGCACCTTGTCCCACCGGAAAAACTCGAGTGAACAGAAGGCCTGGCCCTGGGTGAACACCCGCATATCGGTATCGAGTCCTGCCAGGTCAATGATTGGCACACAGCCTTCGATATGGTAAAGCTGGGTGGCCGGCACTTCGGACTCGGCCACGGCCCATCCTCTTCGTCTCTCTAACATGGTATGAACGGCACTCACACTCTTGTAAGTACACGTGACATGGACTCTGTACATGGGCTCGAGAAGCCGAGGTGCGGCCGTTAGAAGGCCACAGTGAACGGCGTTGCGGGCCATGGGGATCACCTGACCGCCACTACTAGAAACGTCTGGGCCTAGAACGGCGTCCAAGATCTTGAATTTGGTTCGGCGGATCGGCTCGTCACAAAGCGGGCCTTCGTTGACGGCAAGACCGAACCCGGCCATCACGTGACCCTTGGCCTGTTGCAAGCGGGCTTTATCTGTGTCGGCTTCAAGCGTATCGTCCAAGAGCATCGAGGGATTTAGCATGTCGTTTGGCCCAAACGTCCAAATAGACCGAGCAGCTAGAGCGTCCCAGCCAAACTTCTCTTTCAAGAGCTTCGCCGTGGTCTTGAGCGGGTCACGCAACGATATGCGGCCCGTCTCGATGGCCCGGAGCAAATGCTTATCGGCCACGGGCTCTGCAATAATAGACATCGCGTGTTTCTTTGAACCACCCAAAACTGTGGACGTGGCCGTGATCTTGGTGGCCGACCGTTCGCCACACGTCTCACCAAACTTGACCATGGGGTCGCTGACCTTGATCAGAAGCGTTTGCGAAGTGGCGGTCCCCACCGGGCGTGCGTGGCGTAAGTCATGGAGAAAACAGTCCATGTATAATTCTCCCGGAGCCAACACCACGTGCTCGCCGCTCTCCTCGACCCGGGCCATGGCCGAGGGGTAGCACTTGGTGAGCCTAGAGAGCCCGGCCACAAGCTGAGGTAGCTCTGTTGGCTTTTCACACTCCACGGCCACCTTGAAAAAGGCGTGTTTGGCAAAATCACGCTTGTGGATTGTCAGCACTCGAGAGAGCGGCACTGTTGTGGATATGAGGGTGGCACTTTTGCTAATGGAGTGGCCAATGCCCTCCACAACAACAATTGTCCCTTCGTACGCCTCCGAAACTGGTATCGAGTACCTGCCCACGGGCACCCGGACGCCGGTCACGTGCTCAGTTCGGGAATCAGTATTATCTTCTGGAAAACGGCTTCCAATCACGTTCACACAGTCACCAACCCTGAGCGTGCCCTTGTGGATCTTGGCAAGGCACTCGAAGCGCTCGTTATCGCGACAAAGATTCATTTTAAACACCTCGGCGAGAACAAAGTTTGTTCCGTCATGGCCTATTTCATGACCCTTGGCCCTAAGCACACTATCGCCGTCGGGTGGACCCACGCTGGTCACTACCAGGTGCACAAAGTCGCCCGTACTGGACAACAACGTGCGAAAGACTTCCTGGAGGAGCGTTTGCGGGTCACCCTCATAATACAGCTTGTGCACCGAGACACCAAACTGGCTCCAGAGAAGCTGTGCTAGAGCAGTATCTGTTTTATCCGTCTTATCGGCCACGAGCGTGTGTGACACAATCTTGTAGAGCGGCTGGAGCACAAAGTGTTCAAACGTGGTGACGGCGTTATTATACGAGGTAGAAGACGGCGAAGATTGGCGACAAAACGTCCCGTTCTCATAATAAACCTCGCCCCAGAGAAGCTGGGTGAACTTTTTCTCGTCGACTCCGCCGAGCTTACCCCTCTCGGCATAGAGCCGGCCCCACGTATCGAGGGTGAAGCTGATTTGGAGCGTGTGCGAGGCGAAAATCACGTTGTTTTTGAGCGGACTCACTAACTTTTCCTGAGTGTATCCTGTAGCGTACTCGTTGTGGTGGATGTGGGCATTAATATCGCTGAGCACGTGGCGGAGCTTGAGCCACGTGTCATGGGGTGGAAGCCGGAGCTCAAGCACTAGTCTATCGAGCTTATTGAGCACCACCACCATGGGTAAATTGCGGCGCATAACCTCGGTGATTATCCGCTTATCCGGCGCCGTGAGGCCTTCCAAAACGTCCAAAACCACCACCACGCCCTCCACCACGTCCAACAGCGCATAAACTTCGTCGCGGAAGTCCGGGTGCCCGGGGCAATCTAGCAAGTTGAAGGCATAACTGCGACCATTGGAATCCGCTAATAAAAGCGATACAGCACCCGTAAAAAGCGTCATGCCACGCTCCTGTTCGAGTTTGTGGGTGTCCAAGTACCGCACGGGCTTGTAAACATGGTCACGCTTCTTTGTCCCGCTGATTTTCGGGTGTGTTTGAGTCACTAGCGTGTCAATAAGACTGGTTTTTCCTGTATGGAGGTGCCCCACCACGGCAACGTTGCGGATCCGCTCTGGGAGCTGTTGTGGGAGTTCCTTGAGGTACTGTTTGGAGTATGTGGTCTCTGGAAGGCTATCGTCGTCGGCAGCTTTGTATTCTAGCCGAAGACTGTGATCTTGTATGGGCTTAATCACCGGTTCATCCGTGCCCTCTGCTGTGGGGTCCACGACGATGGTTTCGACCCCGGAAAAACGCTGTTGTAGAGAGGGCACCACTGTGGGGGCTGTGCTAGCTTCCTGGGATATGGTATCGGCGGCTTCCTCCATTTGCAGGTCAGTAGAAAGGCCATTTTTAGGGCGGATTTCGCCGTTCTTTGGTTGGATTTCACTGGTTTTTTCCTCGGGGCTAGAATCCGCGTCCGAGTCGTTGGCGTCGCCTAGAAAGTTGCCAAACTCATCATAAAGATCGTCCGAGTCCATTCCTAGTGCTCAAAAGTGGCGTGCAAAGGTGTGTGGTTGACTTTTTGCTGCGTCAAAAAACGTGTTTTTCAGAAATTACTCTACACTGAGGTGCACCGTGAAAGCGCATCTCGATGTTCGCGAAGCCGCGTTTAGTCTTAAATCAGAGCACATGTAACGATGTAGATAGTAACTGGGGAATGAAGATACGGAATAAATAAAGGAACACTTCTTGTATATATTCTGTATTTTGCTTCTGTATGAGAAGAGATTAGACAACGCGTTTTTAAGCGTTTTATCAATTTGGCTTTGGACCTTTGGCTTTAGACCCTTGGCTTTTGGGTTATGGCCTATGGCCTATGGCTTTTGTTTCTGGCGGCTTATGGTGCGGGCCACCTATTACAATCAGTAGATTAACACAGCGCTTAGCTTGCTTATCATCAAGGAATCGTGTTTTCAGTCCAGCTCCAATCATCTCACACCCGGATCTTCATTCTTTTTCTTCTCTTTTCCCTCTTCATTTCATGGTTTCCTTCTTACCTGGCTCTTCTACGACAAGGTGTGATATTTCCTCAACTCAGTCAATAGCGTCTTTAATTGGACGTCAGAAACCTTATTGGTTAGACTGGGAATCAAAGACTTGGCTTCCTCTGCATCCTCACACTCCAAGTTTCCAAGTTGTGCTAGCTCAAACGGATGTAAAGGCTCAGAAGCATGCGAACCAAAATCGTTCAAAAGCTTCTCCACCGTTTCTGTAGATGACGGATTCTTGAACCTAGAGAACGTCGACAAATAGTTCAAGGTCTTATGCACAATCTCATTGGAGTTGGGACCCGCGAGTTCGATATTGGCTATCTCGTCCTCGCGTTGGTTTTCCTCTTCCTCGTCATCTTCAAACGTCTGCTTCTTGTCTGTTTTCATTTTTCTCTCTTTCAAAGCTGCTCTTATCAAAAGACGGGCTTCAGATAAGTTCAACGCAATGAGCTGTTCTTCGTCCCCTGAATTTGTGATTTGGGTGCGCTGGAACTCTGGCCCTAGTCTCAAAAGGGATGCATTCTCTTCATCATCGATATTCTGTCCCTTTGCTTTTCTCCTCCGAACACCCAAGGCACTTGTGCTGACGTTCATGCTTTCTGACGAATTCTATGTTTCCACACACTCAGTTAAAAAACGCGAGTAAAGAATTGTTCCTTTCCTCTGGTCCCTCCTGCAATTATCAAAACTCAAAGGTTTTGACACAATTAGATATTTCACGGGATTATCCTTTTAGATGGCGATTCCAACCGATTGTTACTCCCGATGTATGCGAATTTGATGACTGTCGACAGTTTTGGTGAGTGCAGTGTTTCCGTATTTCCAATTTCGAACGCGCACGACTGCGCGACAATATCACCTGCTGACATTTGCTTGCAATTCTTGTAACACAGCTAAAATTTCATGATTGAGTCGTCGGTCAAATCTGATTGAGTGGGTGCTGTCAGTGATACCGTGGAGTTGGAAGATGAAAGCAGTTTTGTTTGCGTGGGCATAGAGTCAGTGACAAACGGATGTTTCAATGCCTCCTGAGGAGTGAGCCGCTCCAACGGATTAAGGTTCAAAACCTTGGTTAAGAAGTCGACAAGAAGATGGCGCTGGTCTAATTCCTTGTCAATCATTGTTTGGGTCATTTTCTTCGAAGGCATCTTGTAGCCCAAAATGATATCCTTGAGCAACCGCTGATCGAAGTAGTTTTTATTCTGCTGTTCAGTTTTGGCGCTCTCTGCCTTGTCTTTATTTTTGCTCAAGTAATCCACGTACTGGTCGAAATTTTTGAGTTCAAATTTTGGCTTCCCGTTCGGGTCTGCTGACGGTGTTTTGTCAAAAAATTGCAACAGATTGCGTCCATGTTCTAACATGTGTCTGGGAGGCGGGCCGAGCATGTCCACGATTTTGTAGATCTGATTATACTCCGAAGATCCAGGAAACATGGGTAAACCCAAAAAGAGTTCGCCAACAATACAGCCAAGAGACCACATGTCAATAGACTCTGTATAAGGCAAGCCAAGAATGACCTCTGGGGATCTGTAGAACCGGGACTGGATATATGAATAAACTGTCCTTCGCGTAAAGCAAGCACTGCCGAAATCAATCACTTTTATCTCGGCCTTGTCGGGCTGACATAGTAGAATATTTTCTGGCTTGAGATCGCAGTGAATGATCTGGAAACTTTTGAGTTGAGCGCAAGAAGTCAATAACTGTTTAGTCAAGGACTTAACCAACTTCATGCTAAGGCCGTGGAACTGGTTTTGTTTGATGAGTTCATAGAGATTAGACGCTAAAAGCTCAAACACAAGACACAAGTGGTCCTTATGCATGAAAGTATCTAGAAGCCTTATGAAATTGCCCGAGTGACTATTCTGGTTGAGGAACTCCAAGATTTTCACTTCAGACAATGATTGGTTGAGATACGCAGACTTGGACTTCACAACCTTGACTGCGACAATCGACTGGTTGGCAAGATTCTGGCACTTGACAACCTGCCCAAAAGTCCCAGAGCCCAAGAGATCCAAAACGACATACTTTCTTCCCTCTTCGGGCCCAAGCATATCGTTGACATACAAGATGTAGTCGCTATCTTCGTTATCATAGCCGTTGTTGTACTTGGGCTCCGAAGGCTTAGTCAATACTCGTTTTGGGTTGGACTTTTTCAGGTAACGAAACTTTTGAGGCTGGCAGAGGGCGAACGTCTCTGTGAGATAAACAGTGAGGGCATTAGTTGGGGAGATGTGAACCGAGTTCACCGACCGTCTTCTGTATTTTGGCTGGCTGTGTACACGGGGGTTGAGATCACCCTTGCGCGTCACACGTGTCATCTTTGGTACCACGACTCGCCTAAAAGATAAGGAAGACGAAGATGGCGGCTTAATCGGCGAGGCGAATTGGGAAAGCAGCGACACACTCGGGGCTCCCCCTATCTGCGAGCTGAGATAACGCGAGTTGATCAGGTTAGCCTGGTACTGAGAAGCACCAAAAGCCACTGAAGAGCGGCGCGGAGGAGCCATTTGGCCACTATTTGCTTGCGACAAGCCGTTTAACAAGTACCCTTGCTGGGGAACAGCAGCACCTTGGCCTGGGAGCTGGTTCAGGGCAACGCCAGGCGACGCCCACGCGGAATTGGCCAGAAACCCGTCGCCATAGGGGGTGAAAAAGGAGCCATCCACTGCAGCAGACATACGGCGATCGGGGAAGTTGGATAATGAAACATCCTGACTGGTATAGTACGGATTGAAGGGGTTGTCGGCACGAGTGGGAGGGTGGATGAAGCCCTGATTGGCAGCAGCAGCAGCCCCTTGCACATCAATGTTCTCGTATGTCACCGGAAGCTGGTTGGCGAAGGAATGTTTTTTGGAGGCAAGAAGCGACGACGGCGGAAGCGGTCCGTCGAGCGACGGTTGGGTTGCCGACGAATACCATGGGTTCCTAAACCCTGCCGCCAGCGTATATTGTTGATTAGTTGGGGTGGCGGGAGCTTCAGCTAGCTCTGAGGGGGTCAGCGGGGTGTTTTTCAGGGGCTGCCAATCGACGGATCCTGGAGGCTCCTGGCGGCTAAATGCATAATTATACGACATGGGCCGGTGTCTTAGTGGGATACGCGGTTATGATTGTGGCCGGGGATTGGAATGTGAGTCTGATTGGCCGTTGGGATTTTGTTTATTCTTATTTTTGGATCTTTATGATTTTTTTTTTTCCTTGGTTTGCTATTGCAGCCTTTTCTAAAATGTTTGGGCGGGTTTTGTCCTGGATTTCTTTGGATGGAGAGTTCGGCCAAGTGCGTGAGTGAGTGAGTGAGTGATTGGAGATTGGAGATTGGAGCGCTTAGTGTAGACGGCGCTAAGTATGGAGGAGGAGCCCGGGTCTGGGTCCACGCTTGAGTGTCCGAAAAAAAAAAACCACCAAACAAATAAAAAAAAAAGAATTAGAATAAAAGAACAGCGGGGGAGAATAAATAAATAAGTAGACGTATTTTTGGGCCGCGTTCAATTGCAAGCACAGGATAGCTTTAGCCAGGGGAGGTTTTTTTTTTCTGCTTGTGGTGGTAAAAAAAAAAGAATATATAAGACTTGGAAGAAAAAGGGTTGTAGTTGTGTGGGCGGTAAAAGGTGATTATTAGAGGAGGTTGCGATGGTATTGGGCGGGGGAGGCCAAGCGAGGCCCTAGCATTTTCAACAATTCAGAATTCTCGGGACTTGTTTTAGCATTCTTGAGCGAAATCTGGCATCCGCCCAGACCGGGTGACAATGTCCTGCATGCAGACGCAAAGGCAAAATTGGGTTGGTTTTAGTTTGGCTGGGTGGGCGGGTGGTTCAGGGAAAGCGAATTGTATTTTATTTCAGATTAAGGAATTTCTGGGAGAGTTTTTGATTTGAAGAAGTGGGGAAATTTGGGATTTGTTGGGCTTTAATGATTGAAATTGAAGTGCTTAATTTTATCTTTTTTGTCCAGCAACCGTTTCCGCACCGGGAGATTTGGTAGGTGAAGGCGGGGGTAAAGTATGGTTTCTCGCCAAAAGAGGGGAAAGAATAGAGAAAATAATGGGGCAAAGTTTGGGAGAATTTTGGGGTTTGAAAGAGGAAGGGAAACGATTGAGGTAGGGAAGGGAGAGAGGGAAAAGAAGAAGGAGAAGAAAAAAAAAAAAAAACACTTAATGAGGCCTAGAATGCGGCTTTAATGACATCACAAGTCTTGATATTTTAGAGCAAGATACAAGGCGGAAATAACCGCTGGAGGTAGATCCGTTTATTTCAAAGTAAGCCAAGATAAACTGCTATGAAGGCACTCTTGGTCAATTTTTTCAGGCCACCTTACTTAAATCAGCCCTGTTAAAGAAGAGCCAAAACTGAGCAGGTTTCCAAGTGTGATAATAATCAAGATTGAAGAAACCCTCTTTAGGTCACTGTAGGGAGTATACCTTGATACTACTGTGAACTAGATTTAAACAGCATTCCATTTCCAGTCTACAGAGGAAACTCATTTAATGTACAGTATATCATGGCTCATAATAAAAATATTTCACTTTTCAGCGAACATACGCGGTCTTGTTATTCACCCTTCAAACCACCTTGAAACACCGGTTAGATACGAGAGTTTATACAGGTAATTAGTCAACCCACGCCTTTTCAATCCATTTCCAATTTGAAATCTTCGTGCAAACCAAATGAGTTCAGTCATGTGCCAGTCTATACTTCACTAAAACATGGTCCTTAGACTCCCACTATGACCCCAGCATAAAATGCGCCCAGACAGATTGACCAACCACAAGACTTTCTTATGATTAACCTTTTAATTAACCTTTCTCTACTATCCTCGTTGTTTGTCCTTATCTTCCATTCTGTTCAATTATCTTCCTTCGTGTCTCACTACATTGCCAGCTGATTTCACTGTGAGTGCTTCTAATTTACCGCTGTATTTGCTATATATACATGTTTGGGGCCCCCTGGGAGCCCCGTTCGACCTGTCTTTATCAGGTCTTTCTGAGCTCTTCATTTGTTTATTCTTCATTCCGTATTCTTCATTCCGTGTTCTTCATATCTTCGAATCCTCTTTGTTTTCGTCCATTTTTCTTCTTCTTTTTCTTCTATTCATTCTTTCATTCTTTCCCTCTTTCCTCCCTTCTTCAATTTCTTCAATTTCTTTTTTTTCTCCACTTACGCCTTCATGGGCTCATCTGGGAACACTGGGCCAACCGTGGGCTGGGCCATGAACCTCTGCATCATCATACCCACACCCTCGATGATCCCCAAGAAACACGCACACGAAATCGCCGAGTTTCGGGTGTGTTTCCATCCTCCTCTGATGGCCAAAGCGCCACCTGTAAAAAAACCGGCAATAATCGCATTCCACGCGTCCTCTCTTTTTCTGATCCCCTTGACCGAACAGTCAAATGTCGAAAAAAGCCCTCCCCAAACTCCAAAGTTGCCTCCGACTACAGGTGCTCTTGCTTTAATCGCACTGATACTTCCATACGTACGCTCACCATAGGGCGAGTTACGGAAACCTTTAATTCCGTGCCAGAAACAGCCTCCAATGACACCCATGGCAAACGCACCGCCGAAATCACTTAAGATGACGACTGGACAAGGATCCCTGGTGTGGTCTGCGGACATAGTGTAGGTATTGTTGTGGGTTGGATTTAGATGAAGAAGATTGAAATGGCTGGGCTTGAGCTTCGAGGTTTTTGGTGGTTTTTGCCTTTTTTTTCGCCCGCGCTGTGTGCACGTCTGGACACCCTGGTTGCGTCAGTTTCGCGGCTGCAAAAGTTGCAAAAAAGCGACGGAAGAGTTAAGTGTGAAGTTAGATGACGGGGTGAAAGGGTGGGAAGGCAGTTGCTTTTTAGAATGATGGGAGAATTTTGGAAAAGGTGGGACTTCCTTTTTTGTTGGTTTTTGCTGTGTGTCTGTGTATTTTTTATTTCTTTTCTTTTTCTTTGTTGTCGAGTATGCGTTAAATGACATACTGAACAGGAAAACAGAGGAACAATGTACGACTTAAACGTACATGCCCCAGGTGTAAGAGAAAATGGAAGTTGCGAGGAGGGTGAAATATTTTTCGTTTTCGATTTCGGGGCATTCTTCTGACTAAAAGATCGCTTTTGGGTGTTATAGTTCAAATGCACTTTGCACTTTGTAAAAGAGTCTTTATGTGGCTTCTCCGGGTGTACTTGAAGATTATTCCAGCACTGCTACCGTATAATACGTATAAGAATTTCAGAACACAAATATGTTGGAAGAGGTGATGGGATGGTACTGAAAAACCCCTTTTAATTCCGAGCAGTTATTCACTTAAGAAATTCAGGTACAGGAAAACTACAGGTAGAGGACGAAAGTCAGGACCCGAAGATGGAACAGAACAAGAAAAAATGAGGATTTTGGCCGGCACACAACGGATAAACCCGGTGTTATCAATTATCCAAACATCAAACACTATACTATATGTCTTGCACGTTCTTATTACCAGTCTCTAAAAATGCTTCTGTACACCTCTTCTTCTTGACAAAGCATTTCAACTTCGCAAAATCACCTTTGTTGGCAGAAAAACTCTGAAGCCGAGGAAGATGAAGAGCAAATTTTAATAATATTATAAGGAACAGAATCAAAAAGCATTCTGAGGAAATTGGGCAATGATATGTTCGAGCTCTTGGGATAAGACGTTGCTTTGAAAAGAAGATGAGTAGAAATATTACAATAGTGTGCGAGATTCGCAATGGGCATGGCCATAAAGTAGATGCTAATGATATCTAGGAGTGCTTTACTTTGCGAGACAATACAAAGGTATCAAATTGTGGGGAAGTTTTCTCCGTTCTAAACCTCACCCCTGAATCCCAGTAAAGACCCAGATCTACACTAAGTGACGGCTGCAAGCTGGTGAGAATGCTCCAGCTAATTCGCATTCAAGATGTCGTTAAGTCTAAGTCTAGCTTGGATTATTACTTATAAGCCACAATTTTTCTGAGAAATGGCTGGATTCGGGTAAAGTGGAAAAAGAAAAAGAAAAATAAAAATAAAAAGAAAAAGAAAAAGAAAAAGAAAAAAAACCTGCTACTAATATAACGGGAAAAAGCGTACCCTAACTGTATGCCCAATTCTTAATCGGCAAGCACCAAGCTGTAGTGCGCAGTACTGATACGACAATGAACTCTTCGCTTATCGGTATTCCTGCTGAATGCTTTTCTCATCTCGAAAAAACTCTTTTTTTTGAATCTAGTGAGGAGAGAGCTTCCTCGAGTACATACAAAATAATGTTACCACTCAATGTTGCATCCTCCTCATCCTCATCCTCATCCTCATCCTCATCCTCGCCCTCAATCCTACCCTAAAGCTTAGCATAAAACCTCGAGAGGTCATACTTCTGACGCATTTCCGGCCCATTCCTCTTAAGGTACCACACCGATAATACCCCCACGGAAATCACCCCCGCATATATACTAAAAAGTACCCCTGTGCCCACGGCATTTGTTATAGGCTCGGTAATAAACGTAGCAGTGGCCGCAAGAACCTGGCGCACGAGATTATTGATGGCCACACCCGTGGCACCCTTACCCGGAAGCAGATCCACGAGATAGGTCATGGTCGTGCCCATGACAAGCATCAGGGCAAGGCCAAACAAGGCACTGCCGACCAAAGGCGCGATCCAGTACTGTTTTTTGTCGAGACACCAGGCAAAAATCATACTGGCAGGCGGGAAAATGACCGCAGCCAATACGATGTTCCACGAGATCCGGGCCTCGGGTTGAAGTTCGCCATTATGCAGTCTGGCGTGTCGTTTGATGAGCCAGTCGTTCCATTGCCCACCGTATATCGAGGCCAAGATGAAAGTGATGGAGTTGGGGATGTACATGAGCCCCACAATAATCGGCGAAAAGTTATAGGGTGCTCTGGCGTACAGGTTTGCGATGGAAATGTTCAAAAAGTAGATCCCCATAAACGCAATCCCGCTGTATACGATGGCTGGTAGTATGGGAAGGTACCCTAGAAGCACCACCGCGTGAACTGGCCTCACCACGTAATCATAGACATAAGTTTTCCAGGAAAAAGAAGTTGGCGAGTTCACAGAGTCGGCATCGAGTTGCTGGTCCTTGAAATGCCTGGAATACGAAGATTGGTTGGTGGATATTCTCAGCAAAGTAGGCACTATGAGATCGACCGGTGCCTCGTCTTCGAGTCTCTGGCGTCTAAGGGAACTTGCCTGAGATCTTATTGTTGCAATCCGTTCGAGATCATGTTGCAGTGCAGCGTCGTTATCTTTTTCTATAATAGCTTCATTGGCCAACATTTGCATGATTTCGGAGTTGTCACTTGGAAGCGTTTCCGGTAAAAGAAAGATAATCAGAAGCACATTGACTCCACAGACGATGGTCATGACCCACATGGTGGCCCGCCAGCCCCATGCCTGGGCCACAGCTCCACCGACAATTGGCGCTAGAAACGGGCCAAAAAGCGGACCCAAGTAAAAGAGACCTAGCGCTGTTCCTCGTTCTTCGGGAGCATAGAGATCGGAGATTGTTCCGGCTCCACATGACTGGATAGCCGATGCCCCGGCGCCTGCCAAAAGACGGAGCACTATAAGCGACCCGATCGAAGGAGCCACGGCACATGCGATGGAAAACGCAAAAAACCACAAAAACGACATCACGTACACGGAACGACGCCCATGTTTTTCCGAGAAGTTGGACCACCACATGGGGAAGATTCCGAGCGAAAGCGAGTAAATCCCCACGGAGATATTGACCATGGACACGGTAGTATTCAATTTCAGCGTCAAATCTGTCACTGCAGGGAGCAAAATCGTGGTTCCCATGGGTCCTGCCACAGCTGCAAATGCCACAATCAACACAATGAGGAGTTTTAGCTTGGGGCTATATGTGCGCGGATCCCTATACTCGGGAAGAATAGTTATGGAAGAAAGCAACCCCCTTCTTTCGCTCTGGGGCACACGCTTCGTATAACGTGACGAGCTGGCTGACGGTATGGGTTTTAGAGACTTTTCGGACTTGAAAGATTTTATTGACTCGGAAGATCTCGAGGTCGTAGAAGGTTCTTTCTTTTTATTGTCGAGGTCGTTTTTTTCTTGATTTTCAAGCAGATTTCCACTTTTGCCTTTCGATTGGACTGCTTGTGCTTTTTTTAGCGAGTCTTGTAGTGACTCATGAAGCGACTGTGGGTGATTCTGTAGATCATTGGACTGCAGTTCCAAGTCTGCAAGCGAACTGGCCAACGACTCGACGTCACTCATTCTTCTGCAAAACAATCAGCTAAAAATGACCTAGTGATGAGATTTCCTAGGCAGCTTGTTGGTGTGTGTGGCTCTTTTCGATATAAAGCAAAGCTTATCCGTAGAATTTGCATGAACAATCACGCTAAATGACGATCAATCCCGGAGAAATGAGACGCGTGGCTTGTACTCCGGAGTCCGAACCATGCGGCGCACGGTCGCATGCCGGCCAGGAACTTCATGCGATAAGCGGGTAGAGTCAGTATTGCTTTCCTGCTATTGTAGCAAAAAAAAAAAAAAAAGAAAGGGCCGCGGTAGTATCAATCATTTTCGAGGCAACTGGTCTGATTAGGTCCCTCGGCAGATATAACGTAAAGGGGTGATTTATGGAAAAATTCCGGGACTCATTTCTTTGGAGTCCCCAGATCGGATTAATTTAGATTTGCATGCAGCGCATGTGGGTGCGTGCGGCGCCAACAAGCCAAGCCGCATTTCTCCGGGCATCGCCCGGCTTTCGGATTAACCACAGTTTTGAGAATGAGTCAGTAGAACTCGCGGTGGTTAAATGGTTTCTTTTGCTTTGCCTTTCTTTCTTTGCGAGTAGCTATTGAATAAAGAAGCAACTTTTAACGTGTACGATGTGTGATTTTTGGCTGAAGCGTTTCTGTTGTTGCCCCCGGGCTAGGAGCAGATCTTCGCTACCAGGTTCATCTCAACTCGCAACCGTTGCGGTTAGACAAGCGCGAACCTTAAACACAAGATTTTTCTTGCCCAAGCGGAGACTAACTCTTTTTCATAAAAAGTTAACTCCTGTTGTTGAAACAATTATGTCATCCTCTTAGTGGTATCAAAAGTCTCATTAAATGCTAGCTTCAATACATCTTGCTCTTAGTGGTCCATAATTGTACCTCACCTTTTAAGAAATTGATAACTTGGGTTCGCGGGAACCCCGCCGCAGAATTGCGCCTGTGAATGTCCGGAATAGGTAATTTTGCGGCGCAAAGGATTGGTCTACTGTATGTGATGTGCACCGCAAGAAAATATCTGACTTTAGCTGTTTTTCCCGCCTTTCCGATGTTAGTTAAGTTCAAAGTTCGCCCTGTTATTTTTGTAGCAGAGTTCATACATTATGCTTCGAAGCTTGGAAAAGAATAGCTTGGTCTAGCATTTTTGCCGCCTGTTTTTGAGTTTTCAGAATCGCGCATGAGCGCGAGTTTTGCAAAAAAAAATGTCCAATGTGCCTTTGGTTTGAAAGTATTGGGATTACTTGAAAAACGCAAAAAATTACGTGTGAAATTGATTTTTTCTTTCTTTGAATGATACATCTGGTTAGAGAGGAGGCGTTCGTAGTCTGAGGTTGCCCAGTCTACTTCTAGCTTCCGAGTGCATTAATTCGAGGACAGCAGAGAATTAGATAGAGAACGGTTCTGCATCGAGCACAAAAGGTTTTCTATTGATTCTGGAATTTTTTTTTCTTTTCACAAGAATACGACGACGTTTAGTTACTCAAGCAACAAGATATCGAAATCCAACTCACATATACTATAGGGAAGTGATTAGCCGCCAGTGGTCTTGCCAAGCCGGCACAGAATATACCCAGCTAAGCGAAAATCTAACACTGATCTGTTCAAGTCACTTTTTATTTCTGCCGCTTTTGTTTTCTTTTGTTTGCTTTACGACTTGTACGAAAAGGTTTAGACTCCGTCGACACCTGAGTAGCCGGGTACAGTGAAAAAGTAGTGGAGGAAGCGAAAACCTTGACCAAATAAAAGTTATCCTCAACGAAATAAAAGTTGAAGGTGACATGATTTGACCATTTTTATTTCTCGGCTAAAGGATATTGGAACCACACAGTTCTAATCAAGAATTTGATAGTATCTCCCCTTACTTCTCCATGGACAGAGAAAATACCCGGGACTTTCTTCTACTTTTATGTAGTTACCCGAAGTTCGCACACTCGAAACTGGGAGCCTCCGATCACCACTGGTTTCGGCCAAACCTTTCAGTTTTACAAAGAGTGCTTATTGAGTATTGTACTTCAAAGTTTATTTTTATTTTTATTTTTATTCATTCTGTGTTCATGTAATAGCAGCAGCAGCAGAAACTATCAACCACATTCTGGAAAGAGAGTCGTCACAGAGAAAAGATGTAGACATTTAACCTTTAGAAACGCACCTGGGGCAGTTGCCTTGATACAACTTTGAGCTTATTTAATTTAACGAATGGATCACTCGATAAATTGTGAAGCTTTTGTATTTGATGCGATAATTCGAAAAAATCCTAAATGTTTTGAATATTCAGCACATGAGCCCGGATATCATAGAATAAAAGGACGACTTTCGGATCGAACAAGAATCGATTCTCCGAATGCTTTGATGAAGTAAATCAGGTCTCATCAACGTTACTTTGATCTTAGTCCGAGATAAAATGAATATTTACGCACGTCTATGGCTCGATACAAACACCGACACTTCCACCAGGTAAGGTGACGATTTCGAATTACGGAGTATTCCCCCGATGTTTCACATGTCTCTATTTTTGCAGCCGTCGTAATATGGAGTGCGACCATTTCATCGTAGGCTATAAAGCAAGGAACCAAGTGCCATGATATTAGACGTCACTTTTTCATAAGTATCGTTTCTTAGTATGTTAAATTACATTTTCTTCCTCAGAACAAAGACTCGTTTGATCGGCGTTTTTGTAATTGCAAATCCTTGTCTGTCGCAATCAAGTCACGTTTCAACAACAAACAATGGGAGAAACGGGATCCAAGACAATAGAAACAGACGCCATATGAGGAGCCCGAACCAACATGAAACCAGCCGATAATCTACCCAAAACCAGCCGATAATCTACCCAAAACCAGCCGATAATCTACCCAAAACCAACTATATTTCCACATTGATTTATAAATTCTAGGAATCCTCACACATCATCACGACCAGCATCGAACACCACAGTTCCGCTACTTTCCGATGCTCCTTCCAGTTTCACCAGCGGTGGTGTAACGCCGTTTTTCTCTAAACCATGAGAATCGCTCATACCTTCGATTTCTTCACCTCCTTCTAACTCACCATCTTCTAGCTCGCCGCTGGCGAGAATACCATCAACATCTTCAGGGCCCAAACCTGTCTTTGGCGGCGTTTCAAACACACTTTGCATCGTACTTGCGCCTTCTCTCCACTCGGTATCCGTCGAAGCAGAATCAGCGGTAAAAGGCCCCGAGCATGTATCGATCTTTTCGATCTTTTCATTGTTATTTTCGTCTGCCACTTCATCCTCGTCGTCCAAAACAGCAAAATGCGCCATACTCTTGACCTTGTGAGCCTGTGCTTCCATGTTATGGAGCTCGAGGTAGTCCGTATCGAGAAGCGGCCCAGTGAACACGTTTGCACCCCAAGTCTTGTAGCCAATGAGCGCAAGAAGGGCAAGAATGACTAAAACCACACTGGCATAGTTCATGGAGCTGCCATTTAAGTTCTTAATCACCGGAGGAAGACAGAGAACAAAGAAGGAAATGAATACCCAGAGTACAGAAATAGCATTGATGATCCAGCCAAAGTACCGGAGACGGAACGCCGAGCCCTTGATTTTCTTCCTCTTATTAAGCATCAAACAGAGAATCGGAATGCCGTTGGCAAGAGCCAAGG
This sequence comes from Metschnikowia lunata, assembly GCA_030583235.1. Taxonomy (NCBI): domain Eukaryota; kingdom Fungi; phylum Ascomycota; class Pichiomycetes; order Serinales; family Metschnikowiaceae; genus Metschnikowia; species Metschnikowia lunata. The sequence continues at coordinate 77,001 of JAJMHP010000020.1, read as the reverse complement.
AAACCACCGACGCACCCATGAAGGCGTTGAATGCCGACAGCGACACCAACGCAAGCAAGGAAAAAAGCGCAATCACCGCCATGGACAAAAACAACGCGTTTTTCGGCAAGGTGTCTTCTTCTACCGAGTCCACTCGGGTCCACAAGTCCTTATAAGGCAAGCCTCCATCACGTGCAAATACATAGGTGCTACGAGACGCAGTGGTGAGTGCTCCGATCGCCTGGAAGGTCACGGTTCCAATAAGAAGCAAAATTAGCAAAAAAGACACCACGTACGATTGCGTGGCGGTTTTGAACACCAAGTCGATGGGCATGATTTCTGGATTGGTGTCCAAAAGAACCGCCAACGAAGGTAGAATCAAAAGCACGGGCACAATGAAAAAGAGACCTTGGACCACGGCCATAGCTACAGCACTCACAGCGCCACGAGGCATGTTTTTTTCCGGGGCCTTTACCTCGTCGGTCATGGAAAAAAGCATGCCGTATCCGGTCAAGGTGAAACATGAGCTCTGCATGCCCACTATGAACGCCAAAGGATCGGGCCAGCCCGAGCGCGAGTTGTCAAAGTGGGTCAAGATATGCGAGGCAGAGTTGGTCGATTTGGCGAAAACTAGCAACAAAATACCAATCACCACCACCGTGACGATCGACCATATAATACACAATTTGTTGATGCGTTCAAGATGGCGCGAGAAGCGGAAATTGACAAAGCCAACGATTGCAAGAAGCAAGAAGTACACCAAAAGAACAAGCACCATATCTTGCTTATAATACACATTCTTAAGGCCCAAGAGCAGGAGCACAAACTGCGACCCGGAGAAAAGAATGCTCACGGCATATGTCCAGTTACCGATAAGAAGAAACCACCCAGTAAACCACGAGCTCATCAGCGAGTACTTTTCGCTGCTCAAGATGGCACTGAAGTGGTAAACGCCACCGGCAGTGGGGAACTTGGCGATGATTTCGCTGAGGCTCAATACAACACATAAACTAAAGAAACCCACCACAAGCCATCCATAAAGAATGGTGACACTGCCTCCATCCACCAAAGATATCCAAAGAGTGGAGCTCAAGCCAAAGGGCACGCCCATGAGCGTGAATCCGAGGCCGATGATCGACGTGACCGTCAACTTGCGCTTCAAATCTTGCTTATACTTGAAATGTTCCACCTGCTCTACTTCATCGTCGTCCACGTCGTGAAGAATATGGGTCATGAGCGCGGCCGGCGCCAGATCTCGGATCCTGCTGAGCCTGCTCGTGACGTACGATGCGCCCATGGCCTCCGGTAGATACGTGTGGGTCATGCTGGCGCCCTTGACGGGAAAAAAGAAGATTTTGGGTTTTTGGAGATCCGAAAGTTGCAAGCCGTGTACCGGATTAACCGGTGCGGCGTGCGTCTCGTGCGCGTGGGTGCGCGTGGGTGCGGTGCTTGGACCTCTGCGGGGGAAGAATTTGTTAAGATTTCGATAAGGCAGTTTTTGTGGGGTTGGGAAAAATTAAAGGCATTTTTGGGATCAATTCGGCTTTACGGGTTTAGGGTTTTTATTCTTTTGTTGAATTCTGGAAAAAAAATCCTTAACTTGGTGAAGTTGACTTGACTCTAATTCAGAAGCTCTCCGTTGAAGTCGGGAGAGACACACCGGTGAGTTAAGGCGGCGGAACCCCGCGTCGTGCCGGCCAAAACAGGCAAGCGGGGAAGCAAAAATGCCACGGATAACAAACGCAGATTTGGATTGTCATGTTGATATTTTGTTTCGGAAATGCTTGGGCAGAAAATGCTCAATTTTATCGGAGCTTTAGAGATTAAATGGTGGGCATGTGTTTGATTGGAGGGTGGTTTGACTTATGCTGGTTTGACTTATGCGGGGTGTAGATGGACCAGATAAGAGAACAGGCGCGAACGCGTGGGTGCAAACAATCAGCATAGTAATAATGGGGAAAGGAATGAAAAGAGGGAGAGAAGTAATTATGGTAGAGAGGGATGAGGGGAGATGGAAGGAAGATAGAAGATAGAAGATAAAATCACTTGCTTGTTTTTCTTAACTCACAGTTCTACCGGTTAATTAAGATGTTAGTACAGTACCAGGATTTCGAGTCTGCGGGTCCTGTATTGATCGTTCTACATTATCGATTGCTTCCCAGATCACCATTTTTTTTCCACTTTCTCTATCTTATTTCTTTTCGGCTCTTTGTTTCGCTTTTCCACCTTTTAGTTCCGGATGATGCGGATTGCTCATTCATCCTATTCATAATTTCCCTGCCTTCATCTTCATAATTTCCCTGCCTTCATCTTCATAATTTCCCTGCCTTCATCTTCATAATTTCCCTGCCTTCATCTTCATAATTTCCCTGCCTTCATCTTCATAATTTCCCTGCCTTCATCTTCATAATTTCCCTGCCTTCATCTTCATAATTTCCCTGCCTTCATCTTCATCATTCTCTTCATCATTCTCTTCATCATTCTCTTCATCATTCTCTTCATCTTAATCTTCATCATTCTCTTCATCATTCTCTTCATCTCTCTCTTCATCTCTCTCTTTCTCTCCTAATTATCCAGTTTCAAACTCAAGTAGACTTTTTTCCCATACAACTCAGACCTTAAACCGAGACACCTTAAACTAAATCGGGTCATCTTCGAACACCGACTAGGCCAGTCTATAGAAAATACTGGGCCAAATATAGCGCCGACATCCAACTTGGCAGGGCTTCTTCAAAAGCGATGCAAAGCTCACTTGTTCATTCTTAATACACGGTCTATTCTCATTAAGAAAGCTCAATAAGCGCTTTTTAGTCATCACTCAGGCACCGGAACCAGCGGCAAAGAACCGATAAGAAGGAACACCATTAGTAAAAAAGCTCAAGCGCCAGAAGTTCAGAAGATTCAAAGATACAAAAGACTCAAACCCCCCTTCTTCTTCCCTATTCATCGCTCTCTTTTTCGTCAACCACCTCTTTCTTCTTCATCACAGGTAACGCCACACTATGCTTCGTCCGAATAAGCACACTATGCAAGCTATTCACGCTTTGCAAAAGCCCACCCACAGGCTTGTACTTGTCTTCTACAAGGTACGAAATGACGTCGTTGATATTGGTAAGAATCTCCGACACTTTCCAGTCTGAATATCCGACTACAATCGAAACACACGTGCCGTTGGCAGGAGGAATAAACGAGGTGTTGCGCACAATCGATTTCAACTGAGAACGCACGAATTTGGGGTCACACAGCTGGTCTGTACGGCCGTGAGTTTGCTTTCCAGGAACTGGTAAAGCCATCAAGATTTTGAAGGGCACTTTTTTGTTTTTCGCGTAGAAAGTCAGCTTCAAGATTTCCGGGAGGTGTTTGTGGATACGAGCGTCGGCGACAATCATGTCGTTTTCCTTGAAAAGACGCAATAGTGCCTGGCTGCTGTGTCCTATCAGCTTGGCTTTAGCATATGGAATGATTTCATTAAAAAGATCTTCTGTGGGCAGACCCTTTTCCGAGAGTGGCTGGCGATACGACCCGTCACGTGCTATAAGCGTAATGGACTTCTCACCGAGTTGGCTAAGTTTGTGTGTTACAGGAATGATACGTGGCGTGTAATCCTTGGTAGTAATAAGATGGATTTTAGTATTAAGCACGAGAAGAAGAGGCTCTCTTTGCGGGGCGATTTTGATGGCCTGGTCCGAGTCGGCCTGGGCCTTTGCGAGCAGCTCCTGATGCTCACGAAGCACATGAGCACGTAGCGCTTTGATCGACCTTTTTGCGGTCTCACGGGCCTCGTCACCAAGAAGAAACGTCATGCGGTGAAGGGTTAGATGCGAGAGATAACATGGTTCTTGAGAAGAGCATCGGTCGCATTGCACGCACGAAAAAACACCGCCGCCCATCACGTGACCGTGTTCATGAGCCTTCATCTCCGCTGCATGCGTTCCGACTTCTCCGCGTTCCGACTTCCTCACGTTCCGACTACTCAACATTTATTTCGTCTTCCCCTGCTTTTAGGATTAAGGCGAGAGGGAAAAAGACAAAAAAACGTCAAAAAGACCTTCTTAGCAAGAAGCACAAACAATAAAAGAAAAAGGATAAATAAAACATAGCCAGGCAAAAACCAACCCCAGTTTGCTTTTCCTTTTTTTCTCCGCTCTTATCTTATCGATCGATTGCGCTTCCACTCATAGTGATGCACATTCTGAGCCAACTTGTGATGGCACTAACAGCCATGTTTGATGGCCTGCGTTATTTCGGCGGCACCAATACCGAAATAGCTCCTCCCAAAATCGATGTGGCGCAGAAACCCGGCTTCTCCCCTCCAATCTCCCCTCCTCCAGCTATAGTACTATGGCATGGACTAGGAGATCACTATAACTCGGCAGGAATGGCCCGGGTATCAGAAATAATCGCCACTTTGCTACCGCAGACGTTTGTGCACTCAATATACCTTGACGAAAATCCACAAACCGACGAGCGGCGCTCGCTTTTTGGTGATGCTAACAACGAATTGAATCTAGTGTGCCAACAACTATCTAACATGGCGGAGTTGAGCCAAGGATTTGGCGCCATAGGCTTTTCTCAGGGCGGCCTTTTCTTGCGTGCGCTAGTCGAAAAATGCCCTGAGGTTTCTGTGTCCACCTTGATGACTTTTGGTTCTCCTCACATGGGTGTTCTGGAGCTTCCCGTGTGCCAACCAAAAGACGACTGGATATGCCGCCAGCGGAACGAGTTTTTGAAAAAACAGGTGTGGAAAGACTCTGTGCAGAAGGCCATTATTCCGGCGCAGTATTTCCGGGACCCGCTGCGCTACAATGAGTACTTGGAACACTCCCATTTTCTAGCTCAAATCAATAATGAACGAGCCGAAAACGTGGACTTCGAGGCCAGAAAACGCTTTGAAAACTTGCGCAGGTTGGTGTTGGTACAGTTTGACCAAGACACCACGCTTGTGCCGAAGGAAAGTGCGTTTTTCCAGGAGATACATGAACACACAGGCCAGCCGAAACCTCTTACTGAAACAGGGGTGTTCAAGGCCAATAATTTTGGCTTACGCACTTTGTACGACCAGGGGAAAGTCGACTTCCACACTGTGGACGGCGACCACATGCAGTTCTCCGATGATTTCTTTACAAAATTGGTCAGAAAGTACTTTGTTGGCGGTGGAAGTGGAGACAGTATTTGAGGGGGTGGATTATGTAAGGGGATGAATTTTGGGTGGAGTAGATGAAGTGAGTGGGTGAGTGGGTGAGTGGGTGAGTGATGGTTGAGGATTATGTTGATATGGTGATACTTGAAGACTTCTGAAAAGATTTCGAAAAGGGTAGAGGGAAGGGTATGAGAAGAGGTATCAGAAGAGATATGGGAGGAGGTATGAGATAAGGTACAAGAAAAGGTATGAGAAAAGGTTCAAGAAAAGGTTCAAGAAAAGGTTCAAGAAAAGGTACAAGAAAAGGTATGAGAAAAGAAACAACAAAAGGTATGAGTTAAGTGATCACTGAAAAAAAATAAATAAATAAAAAAACAGGCTTGATCTTCTGAAGTGCTTCAAGTTCGTTACATTTACTCATCACTGGATCTTCACCAACAGAATTAACCAGGACTGAACTTCATTGCCAGCTTTAATTCTTCCAGTTTTGGCAGTGAAGATATATTGACGTCTGAATATTATGGCAAGCTATGTTTCTTGGTAGAACGGAGCAGAATGTACATTCTTGTTCAGCTTTGCTTCCTCTTCTTCTTTCATTTTGCTTTCTTTTCTCCACGATCATGACCTCACTAGTCAGGGTCGTGAATGTCCATGATTCTTAAGATGATTACTCTACTTGCGTGACTCAAAAAAGGCCAAGATCATTACATTCCGACTAGTTCCTGACTTTCTGGTGGCCAAAAGGAATAAAAAAAAAAAACAGAGTGAGCGAGCCAAAGTCATTATCGGAGAAGCGGATGTGCTTTATCAGGATGATGATTTTCATGAGTGTGATGAACCTTATATGGGTGCGAGTCAATTTTGCCTTTCGCAGCCGCACCCTAGATGAATAAAGTGCATCTTGAGTTTATTACTCTCAATTAGAGCTTCCGTTAATCAAGCTTTAAGAAAGATACTAAAATCGAGAGCTTTTGGGAATCTCAGGATCAAAAAAAAAAGAAAGAAAAAAATGTCACTGCAAGGTTGTTGATCAAACTGGTCACAACACTGATCATGCTAAGTTTCGGCGTGGTTTTTTATGTGCATCCAGTTTTCTGAATTCTTGAGCATGTGATTGTTCTGTATTTTCATCCTTCTTTCCAGCCTTTTTTTGTGAGAAAGCAGGGAGAGTAATCTCCGTATATGTGGTATATGTTGTGTGTGTTGTGTATGTTGTATATGATGTAAAATTGTATATGATGTAAATTTTGTATATGATGTATATGATGTATATGTTGTATATGTTGTATATGTTGGCTGAAGTCGGAAAAACCTCCTGACTCTTTCCTTAAAGCCCTGCAATGTTATGCTTTCTCAATGTAGCACAAGAACGAAAACACAGAATTGAACCGGAAAGGTCAGTCAAGAAATTTAAGGCAAAGAAAGATCATGGGTCACTACAAAAAGATTGACATCACATTAACGTGACATTAACGTCACAAAATCGACCTCTATTGAATCGTTTTTCCAGTTTAATTCACATGTTTCCTGCAGGTTCCACCATTCTGTCAATGGGACCCGTGCGCTCAGCTATTTATTCTACCATAGTATATATCGTGCTCATTTTCCAGCCATGTCGGACCGTGTGGCACGTTTGGCCGAGATCCGGAGAAAAAGGAAGGCCCAGGAGCTCACTAATGACCAGAACTCAACAGAAATTCCGACACCTAGGCCTGATGTGGGGGAACCTAAAGCTGATACCGACTCGACTCACGTGACCGCAGATGCAACAACAACGAACACCAATAATTCTCTGGAGAAAGCCAGTGGAAAAACAGAGGAAAATAAGGAAAATGAAGCTCAGCTAACGCAACAGCCGAAGGCTTCTGTGGCAGAAAAAACCGGGGAAAAAGCTTCAGAATTGCCCATAGACGACGACCTAACGTATAACAGCGATCTTAAGCGAGATTTGGCTCCGTATTTGAAACAAGCAAGGCTTGAAACTGACCGGGCCTTGAACTTGATCGTACAGGAGAAGTTTAAGCGGGCCACGGAGGGTAATTTGGAGGGCTAAGATTGAAACCTGCGAGAACGACAAAGCCTGAACAAGGTGTATTTAAAAGGGTCATTAAGCTAGAAGAAAAGTGCACACTTTGTCCATCTTCGGATTTGAAATCGAAGACTTTTTGATCATCTGAGCTCAATCTGTGTTTTTTTGGCATTCTCAGCTGTACTTCCCTTTCGGAAAGTTTGAGTTGTGGGTATATTTCCTCCCACATTAAGACATGACTTTTAGTCCACGGAGTTGGTACTCTTCAGTTGGAAAAGACGACTGGAAAAACGAAGAGAGGGTAAAGAAAGAAAGAAAGAAAAAATGAGGAAAATTTAGCTGCAAAATAACGAAAAAGTGGCTGAAAAATAACGGGAACAATCGCAATGATTTGGCCGTTGCATCACCTACCGAAGTCCAATAAGACGCGACTCAATGAGACTTGCTAGCATACTATTCGTCCACTAAAGAAAAAAGCGATTCTTTCTTGAGCTCTCTCGGTTTAGTCTGACGCTGGAATTTTCAAGGATGAAGAAAATAGAGCATCACATCTCTCAACAGAAGCAAGTGAAAATTTCAACGACAAATGTTATGAGCAAGATCTCAGAAACAAGATTCTGTTTCGACACCGGCGCAACAAGAACTTTTTTAGTCCAATCGTGGACCAAAGTTGGACTAACCGATGATCTTGAGTTGCCTTTTTTTAGAGCCCAGATCCTGACAAGTCTATATGTGGACACAAGCTTTCCTACTGGCTGATGATTGTTCCCAGTGCTGTATCGTACAGTCTGAATACGACGTACATTGAGATGTACGATCCAAAATCCATCGTTTTCGTACAGCCGTGTCCGATCGGTACGAAATCAGATAGAAATGTACGAATGTACGACAGTTTGAAGTACCTCACCACGCCGTTGGACATGGAGAGGGCCAAGCTCAAAATTACAACTGGAGGCACTATATGCAATTCCGAAGACTACTTTTGGTGGCTTAGGAAATGGAAATCGGGATATACCGGGTGACTTTTTCTTACTTTCTACTTTAGGGGCATGATTACGTGGGACAAGAACTTTCCTTGTGTAAATCCGGGGTCTTGAAAACCAAAAATAACGCTTAAGGTAAATTCCAAGCCAGCATATGCCAACGGTTCAATAAAAAGGTTTGCAATTCCGGTGAATGAAAGCTTTGGAAATCTTGCGAATGAAGTATCTTTCCTTTATGGTGGCGAATTACCCTGTCGACCATTTACATTCGTCGATAAAAATCGATTGTTGAAAGTGGAAAAACGCTTAAATAATCGAGTAGGACGTCGCAAGTTAATATTCTGAAATTTCACTTTGCGCCTGTGGAAGCTTTATGTGGGTTTTTCTCCTTCTGCTTTCATCGGAGAGTGGTGCAATGAAATCTGCAGAATTACCTTCCTTGTGAAACGAACAACCCAAATGGCTGATTCATTTATTCCTCCTTCTTTAGATAGCTATTCCATGATATGTTTCTTTCGATAGTGCTAGGATACCTAGTAAAATCGTGACATTAGAGTACATAGATTTCGGACAAGTGCTACTCTAAAGGCTAGTAAATCGAGCCAGAATATCCAATTTTACGGGAGAAATAAGTGTATTTCAAGCGAGTCAGTTAAGCCACTCAATGAAATGAGCTGACTTGGAAACAACAGTTCTCAAAAAAGAAAAAATTTCCACATTTGTGCTACACTCTCCGATGTCTACAGGCATTATACGTATAGGAATAACCACTTCATTATGCCTAAATACTAGAAATTTAGGCATATTTCACATGTATAAGTCAAAAATATGCTGACTATAGGTATAATCCGAAATTTTGGTGCAAAATCAAATTGGCTATAGGCATTAATAGCACGAAATTTGGCTGAAATTGAATTCTACAATAGGTTTAGCAATCATTTGTGGGTTCCCGTCCACCGGGTATTTTGGAACAGTCGTTCCTTGTCTCGTAAACCTCTCAAGGCTGATGAGATCGACCAAATGAATTTCGGCATACGAACCGTTCAGCTGATAGACCGGCTATTGAATGGGGAATCAATAGATGATCAACCACTCTCTAACATCGAAATTAAATTATTGTCGCCAAACACGACGACTATCTTACAGCCTTTGAATCAAGGCATTACAAGGTCAGTGAAATCCCGTTATCAAGTGTCATCTGTGACACACATGCTCGACGAAATCGAAGGAACCTTTGCAATCGTGGAATGGGTTAATGAAACGCAGTCAGTGATGTGGTGCAAAAAGCATGGAGTATTATTCCTGCTGCAATATTCCAAAATTATTGGCGCAAGACGAGATCGCTTACTCTGCCAAGTAAACAAGCCCAAGCAACAGAATCTATAGTTGCGGAAACTAGAGACTTAAACTCAACGGAGAATCTTGCAACCTTAGTTGGCAGACTCCACGAGGATCAACACTTTGATACTTCACCAGCTGTCAATAACTTCCTTGATGAGTATGATCACGATGAAGAGCCACATGACGCATTGACTGACGAGGCTATCATACAAGAGGTCGTTGATGAGCGGGTTCATGCTTCTGGAACATACGAGGATCCAGGGGATTGGAGCAGGAAATATCAACCACTCTGGTGCTCCACACCACATTGAATGTATTCTTTGCTATGTGGAACAAATGGAACTCGACCGAGATGGATTCATACAATTGTTTAAAAAACTTTCTAAACATGCAATACTGGAGCAGAGTCATAGTGCGACGCAAAAGCTGATTTTTGACTTTTGCCAACCAGTTGAACGAGGCAATTGAGCAGAGCGACTTCTACGTTTAAACACGCAAACATTGGAGAATGTTTGTACACAGTATTTTTGAACGATGGATGATAGGAATATTCCATTTTCACGGTGCACACGTTTTATGCCTATAGCCATCGGAGAGTGTACTGTGGCATTATAAAAGCGTAGCTGGGGTGAATCAGTAGGGATCCCGAGCAGTCTCCTAGCAATTTTACGAGCGACTGCTTGACAACCACAACGGGAACCACTAGCATCTATTGCTATGGCTGCTAAAGCGGTCCAAATTCTTGCAGTCATCTCCACAAATACTGTAAGAAAAATAAAGGCTTTTGATGCTTGAAATCGTACTTTCATATCCGATTTGAGAGATCATCGTCTTCGTACATACAATGATGTCCGAAAAAGAGACAGCACTGATTGTTCGTACCAGCAGACAGAAACTACGAAGAAATATCAAAGAAACATCTATGGCGTGCTTCTTACCGTACTTTAAATCTTGGCTGATTAATACCCAGATTCTTGCTCATACCAGCAACTTCTATTTAAAGCAGTCACCTTATTTCGGAACTAAAATGACCGTACGTGCTGTTGTAGAGTCTTTTATAGATTTCCCACTTTGTAGCTAAAAAAAGGAGAAAACATCAAAAAGAGGCTGCGTAATACGGATAGAATACAAGATAACTACCAATGTTTATCTGTGGTGTTTATTGAGCCATGAGCGGTATTAACTGCAGTAGTATACCACGAGATATAACTCTCTTTTCGAAGAGATGAAGCATGAAGCAGAAAGAAAGAAAGAAAGAAAGAAAGAAAGAAAGAAAGAAAGAAAGAAAGAAAGAAAGAAAGAAAGAAAAGAAAACCATGACTGATCTCTTAATACAGTATAGGTGAAAATCATTTAAAAGCTCATTCCTGACCGAGATCTCAAACAACCTCTATCTTGGAAGAAGAACTAGAGTGACGGGAAAAAACCGCCCCTTCAGAGATTACCGTATCGCAACACCACATCAAACATTCACACACGAAAAAATAAAAAAAAAACCAACAAACAACAAAAAAAAGAAAATAATAAATAATTAACAAGATCTCAAAAATTCACCATTCCGCTTTTCGCCCGTTACCTTTCGTCAAGAGCGTTCACTCAAAATACCCTGCGCACTTCTCTCCATACAGGCAGAACAAAACGGCTGCAAAATTTACACTGGCGATAAAATAAAGGCATGAAGCAGGCCAAACGTCTGGCTCGTAGTAAACATATTTTCCTTCTCTGTCGCCTTGTTTTGGTTTTTTCATCACCTTTAATCTTTTCTTTCTTTTCATCACCTTTAATCTTTTCTTTTCTTTCTTTTCTTCTCGCCATGAACTTATCGGGAACATCCATCCACACCGGCCACGAGGAATTCGCTGCTTGGTTCATCGACACCACTGCCTTAACTATGGAAGATCACGTGCCCATCACTGTCAACGACAGCAATACCGTCCAAGCGTTATTGAAAAAAACAAGTGCCACGTGTTACGTCAGTGAGGAGTTTGTCCAGAGCATAAACGCCCGAAGAATGCCCCTTTTACAGCCCCTAGGCACCCACAGCATGTACCATCCGGAGCGACTTCCAATGTACGCGACGGTCAATCTCAAGCTTCAATATAAAGGCTTTTTCTCCATGAAAACGTGCTATGTGGTGGCCGGGTTGAGCGAGGAGATGATCCTTGGATGCCAGAGGCAGGAACTTGTATTACCTGCGCTGGCGAAGTATTCAATATTTGAAAATGAGCGAGGGGAGTTACCCCCGTATTCTCCGTGAGATCGAAGTAGATAGAATGAAGAAGGCGGAAGGGGGGCTGCACTGGGGAAAAAAAGGGAAGGGATTCAAGGATACGAACTTGGTTTTGGCTTGAATTCAGTGGCTTGGTTTTCTTTTGCTCAGGATGCTTTTCATCAAGGAAATATATTCCCAGTTCATGGGCCATGCTCGAGTAAATGCTGAGACATTCTGACTTTTTGTTCTCTGTTCAATACTTCGAAAGAACAGATGAGATGGAGATGGCACAGTTTCCTGAGTTTGGCCTCAGAAGGAAGAGGCAGAGGGGCAGGGGATCTCATAGATCTTGGGTAATTGGACTGGCAAATTGGGAGAAACTTGTATTTGAGGTGAAGCAAGCTCTAGATCAATACCGTGTGAAAGATTACCAGAGCAAGTTCCGAGAAGAAAGTGGCTTTTTTGAGCATTCCCAAAAGATGTTGCTTCAGGTAAAAGTATGATGCTTTTGATATCATCTTGGGGTTTTCTGGAACAGAGAAATCTTTGCGAAAGGACCAGGTCGGACGGTTTTCATTGGTACTATTTTTGTCGTCTGCTTTTTAACTGGACACAATTTTCGATTTCAACCGAGAGAGAAAGCAAGTATTCCAGCTTTAGTGAAAGCTCCGGTAAGCATCATATAGAAGTATAAGTTTTGCGGGTACAACTCGCTCTTTTTACCAAATATTGAACCTTATTTTGTTCCATCAATGAATAATGTGGTGTGGCGTAGACACTAAATCCTAAACCACAATGTAACACTGAAAACATGAGGATCATTGTAGACGTGGCATTCAAAAAACCTTAAACTGAAGAACGAGCAGTTATTAATGACACATGTTTGTTTTTCGTTTCTATTCCTCTATTTCTGAAGACGGTTAGAGATCTCATAACACTATAGCTGGCCGGCCCCATACCGAAGGGTAAGCTTGCATTTCGAGAAACAAAAGAGACAGAATGGAATAATGACATTTGGTAAATATTGTGGTAAATATTGTGAGTTGGTGCAGAATCGAGCATAATACCTTGATAAAGCCTGAGTGCTCCCATTAATTTGGCCAAGCGCTTCCATGAATGCTGAAGGCTTCCTAGCTTTTTTTGAGCTAGCAGCATTCCCCTACTGTCAAGCCATTGGCATAGGGAAGCAAATCCTATGTTCATTCACCATCATCAGATCAAAAAAAAGTACCAGCTTTGGAACAGTAGATGGAGGTTGTTAAAAAGAAAGAAAAAGGGCCACCAAAAGTGAAAGAGACGATTGAAAACCTAAACTGTTTAAAAAAACAGTAGAAATACAATGTGTCAATAGTCCCAAGTGGCTAATAATTGAGGGAAGTCTCCAGAACCCATGAACTTTTAGGCTCTCTATACGACCAAAGCTTATGGGACTTGTTCGAGTATTCTTGCACTTTGTAATTTATTTTCTGTTACCTGTCTTTCGTGTCAATTCATCTCGACTGAAGATCCAAAAGGTTTCTACTCGCTCCGGAAAAATAATATATTGATCAGATCAGAGTACCAAAAAGAAAAAAAAGAAGAAAAAAAAAAAAAAAAAAAGACTCAACTGTGCCCTCTTTCTTCTATACAGCCCCCCCAAACCCAAAACACTTCATCTTTCTGCCTCCATAGATTCTCTCACCCTAAACTTCCACACCAGCCGAAATTCTCACTAATGAAGGAGCAGATCCACCTTCAACATCTTTCTACTCCTTTTTTATTTATTTCCCTTTCTCTTCTTTCACCATGTCTTTACATACTCTTAATGTGGCCATTTTGCAGCCACCCAAACAACCACCCACCCGCCGATTGCGCGCCTCCACTTCTTCCGGCACCTGGCACTGCCCAATGAAAACGCAGTGTCGGGACTTCGCGAATGGCCCGAGCTCGCTGGTTCCCGCACGACCGCGAAACGACATGGCCAACAGTAAAAAAACCATGTTCAACGCTTCGATTACTCAAACCTAGCAACACAACACAATGGCTTTGATTTCCAGAATTGCCACCAGAGCCGCCCGCCCAGCGCTTTTTGCTGCCCGCTCTCCGTATGTAATTTCCGATTCAATTGGGTCTTGTTGATGGATGATATAAGTTTGATGGACCGTGTTTTAATTGCCGCTGTGTGTGCTTGTTTCCGTCGGGCTAAAAACGCAGAAAAATGATGAAAATGATTTCATTCGCGTTAGTCTCAGTGAAGGGGATTGGAATTAATTATATACCCCAGGTTTCACCCGATTCTGACGGCCGATTCCGTAATCATGAAGGCCTTAAGAATCTTTGGTGAAACTAGTGAAGAAGCCTGTGGCTAAGCCATTCACGCCTTTCTTGATAAGAAAACGGAATGAAGCAGGAAACGGCACGAACCGGGAAATGTACTTAATGGCATTTTCTTGGTTCAAAATGAGGGGTAAATGTTGGGGTTTGCTCGTGATTGGGTGTAAAATTATCCCACATATCGACGCCTTGATGGGTTTTTTTCAGGCGCCTTAAGCAACCGTCACATCATTCATTCTCGAGACATTTTGGATAAAAGATACGTTCCCGAATTGTGACGGAAGTCTGGTTTAAAACAGGCTGTTTCCAACCAATCTGGAACTGAAACTGAAGCTCACTCATCATCTACCCTTGAATAGATCCACAAAACCACCGCAACTTGCCCAAAACAAGTAACACCCCTCCACTTCATACTAACATTCTAGAATTGGTGTACGTGCATTGTCCACGCCAGTTGAGCCAAAAGAAAAGGCCAACTCGATTATCAACGCCCTTCCAGGTAACAATATCATCTCCAAAACCGGTGTATTGGCCACTTCCGCCGCCGCCGCAATTTACGGGATTTCCAACGAGGTGCTCATTATCCACGACGAAACAATTTTGGTGTGTACCTTTTTGGGATTTGTTGGCTTGTGTGCCAAATTCGTGGCTCCTTTGTATACCGAGTGGGCCGATGGCGAAATCAAGAAGGTTTCTGAGATCTTGAACGACTCGAGAAAACAGCACGCATCTGCTGTCAAGGAGAGAATCAACTCCGTTTCTCAGTTGAAGGATGTTGTCTCTACCACGCAACAATTGTTCCAGGTTTCGAGAGAAACGGCCAAGTTGGAGGCGGAGTCTTTTGAGTTGAAGCAGAAACTTGCTGTCGCGCAAGAGGCTAGAGCCACCTTGGACTCGTGGGTCAGATTCGAGCAACAACAGAGACAATTGGAGCAGGAGCAGTTGATTAAGTCGGTTTTGGACAAGGTTAACAGAGAACTTGGTAACGCCAAGTTTCAGGAGAAGGTATTGGCTGAGTCTGTAGCCGAGGTGGAGAAGATCTTTGCCAAGGCCTAAGCGCTGAGACGCACTACGAAGAGGAAGAGGTAGAGGTAGAGGTAGAGGACGAAGAAAAAGGGATTATTGTCTCACGACTCTGGAATATTCTATTAAAGGCACTAAATACACATTCATGAAGAGAAATTGGCTTCAGGTCCTGTAGAACTACCCACAGTTTAGATAGCGCTTTCTTATAGCTACCATGGGGCTGTTTGATTGTCATTGTATGTTTCGTATAAACCAAGAGATGTTGATAGAGCAAGGTTGGTGTCTGGTATTAAAAACACTGAAAAAGGCATGCCTTCAAAATCATACCCCAAAAGCCATCTGATCATGGAAGGGCCTGTCTTTTCCGGTTGATAGATTTCTGTTGAGTCAAGAACTGTGGAAATATTGACAATGTCTTTTACTTAATAAAATAATAGTTTCTTGGCTCGAAATTTTAATGGTTGAATGTGTTTTTGATCAGGCTCCCGCAATTGACATACTAGTATGTGATAGAGTATTAGCGGTTTATCGTAACCTTGACCTTTTCTTACTTCTTAATCGTGGGAATACCACGCCAAGCTGCTGATTGCTAGAGGTTTGTGAGCTTTCTTATGAGGAGTTATTTTGTTAATTTCGTCCGGTTGGTGGGCCTTTGAAGATGGTTCGAGATATGGTAATAGATGGGATCATTTGACATAAATCGGGAGAGTCCAGGTAAAGAAGAACTTATTTCTATGTCCCTATACACCATCAGGCATTCATCTTTCATCTATGAATAGTCCGGTAAAATTAAGCCATTCCCTTTTACGCCACTCCAGGCTGAGTCCTTCAAAGCAATATTATCTTCTTGGTTTTCTGGATGAGATCCCCGAGTATCATGGCATCTATTTTTATTATCCATGTTTTACAAAGTTTTGCAATTGGTCATATCCAAGAAGATGTTTGGTTTACTGCTTTATGGAGGATACTTCATTAACAGTGATCACTGCATTAAGAATTCACCTTGGTATTCAGTAGCCCTGAACAATCAGCCAGAGATTGGAACTACCACACCCTCTTCCCAAACCATCCTCCTAATCAAGTTTATTCTCATATTCGTAGGTAGATACTTCCTTCGAAACTGTCCAGTATGGTTACCAGTACTTCAGTTTCTTTCTTGGTAGCTAAGTCCTATGTTTATTGGACTAACCGAAGATACGGACCGAAGAACATCCCCCAAGGTGAAACTATCAGTAACTACCTCTCACCCTCGGTCAATGCTCTTATTAATATAACTTTTAAGATAAGTTACTTGAAATAACGAATAAATCACTGGATGACTTTGACGTTTCCTCTCTTTAATCCGATACTTCGAAATGATCTTAGAAATTATCGAGTACCTTGAACATGAACCTGGATATTTCATCATAAATGTTATAAATTTTTGATTGCCCAAGAGCCGATTCTTTGAAAGCCTTGACGAAGTCCACCGACATCTTTGGTATGTAATAAGGTGTGATCAACTCACGGGTATTTCCCTGAGTCGAAACCAGTTTAAAAAAGCCAATTAAGAAGGTGAGGTAAAACTGCTCTCCTACTCAGATAGAATAAAAGGCTGCTAGAACATTCCGCAGCCACGTTGGTAAATTCGTTTCTATGGTGTATCTTAACTTTCGACAAAAGCTTGAGTTCGGCCGAAAAGAAAAGTACCATTGCCACAACGATAACAACTCTGTGCTACATGAGTTAGAACCACGAAAAAAAGAACAGTGTATACCTAGGGCATTTCTTGATTAACTCTTCTGTTTACTGAATAGCGATCGCGATATATTTTCAATTAAAATGTTTTCAGGGTGTTTCGCAAGACATGTCTCTTTTTCACAGTATAGACACCAGTGTTTGTAGTGAGTGAAGTATAGTCAGTCATGAGAGAAAAGATAACAGGTCTCTTGATTTTCTAACATTACAAAGAATGGGAATTAGGCCCACTCTAAAAGAGCATTGGGTAAGTTCTCATAACTCTCACGTGGAGATTTCACTGACAATCCCCGAGTGAGCTGCTATGATCTTTGCAGTAATCAATCTAGTAAGCAAGTATAGCGACAACCATTATTTTCTATAAACATTTGAGAAGGGTCTGTCAATAACGCTTTAGGGCATGCGATGAATGAGTTTGTACAATCACTCTGGATAAGGAAATATTCGATTCATATCACCCTCACCAGCACGTCTCCCCCGAATCTTGGGCATGAGATTAAATACACATCACAGGGAAAGCAGACGACCAATCTTGACATCCGTCGCTTTCTCACAACATAGTCTGGTCCACCATATGTTGTTCAATACAGCTAGTACCCAAAAGTGTTCTTTCTTTTCTTTTCTTTTCTGTTCTTTTCTGTTCTTTTTTTGTCCGCTGAATCTGAGTTAACTCCATTGCTACCGTATGGACATGGATTGATTGTGGTGAGTCTACTCCATCAGGCCCACAGCAGAGCCAAACTCACCACATTGTAAATTTCTTCGAAAGCGGTGATAATGTATTTTAGTGCAAATCTAACACTAGCGATAACTGAGTGACGATTGGTGATACTACCGTCATTCCCATTTGCTCACCGATCTATTTCTCTACCACACTAAAACTCTACAAGCCTAGAAATTTGAAATGTGCAAACCTTCGTCAGACATAAAGCTTTGATAACACTCTGAAAACCTCTCTTAGTACCAAACACGCCAAGTGCTAGTTCCAGGCAGGGTTGATTATTACTGTAATCAGTTCAAATTATAATGACCTATATTCTAACATTTTCACGGTCACTCGACATCACTTCTGGCTTTGAGAATATCTTCCTGAAAAAATAATTCTAATGATCAAAAGATTTATCCGTGAGAAGCTATTGAAAGGCTGATGGCTTCAGTTCTTTCAGAACGATCAGAGTACTCAATTGGATCAATCAGAACCCAAGCTCCGGCTTCAGCACCAACTGGGGGAGCCAATTGTTTAGCAGTTCTTGATTTTTCGGGTGAAAACAAAGTCACCGACAACGGAAGCAGACCCGACGCCACGGCGATGTGTGAAACTTCGAGAATCTTTGCAGGCTTGGTGTATTGATTACTGTATTCATGAAGAAGCCAGGAGAAAATGTCACTTCGATATACCATGCGAACTAATCCCGAAGATACAATCAGATGATGCTCATGATGCAAATCAAAAAAAGAGAACGAGTGCTTTCATTCGTCGAGGGAATTCACAGTCCGTCAAAAAACAGGGAATGAGATGGCACGCATGGATAAAATTGACTATGACACGTCTGCATCGATCCCCACCCCTTTGAGCCACTCAAAATGTCAGTAACCAGACTCGCAAGGGACCCTTTAAAGAGGGATGAGAAGTGAGCTTATGAAGGCAGTCTGCAAAAAGATAAACCGATACCTTTCGAAATAAATCTTCAATCGCGGCAACTGGATAACGATTACGGCAAAATCTCCAAACTATTCTTTTTAGTAGAAACGTGGTGGAAAGCAGTGCTGTATCCTACTATCTAAATATGAGGTACATTGGGATGTACGGCCCAGAATCCATCGTTCTCGTACAGACAAGTCCGATTTGTACGAAATCGGATAGAAATGTGGAAGGTACGACGAATGCACGACGAATGCACGAAAGTTTGAAGTATCTCACCATGGGGTGGAACATGAAGAGAATGAAGGTCAAAAATAAACAGAAGGCAATACAGAAAAGATGAGGATATGGCTTGTAATTTTGTCTTACTTTCCATCTGTGATGACATGGTTATCTTGATCCATGACTTTCCTTGTGCAAGTCCAGGCCCCAAAGATAATATCGCTTAAAACAAGTGCCTAGCTTGAATAGGCCAAGGGCTCAATAAAAAGCTTTGAAAGATTCCGTGAGTGAATTCCTTTACAGTAGGGAACCACCCTGTCGACAATTTACATTTCTCGGGCAAAATCGGTTACTGAATGTGATGAAACGTTTAAACCATTGCGCAGAACGTCTTAAATTCATATTCTGAAATTTCACTTTGCGGCTCGGGAAGCTGTTATGCCACAGTTTCTTACAAAAGAAACAGTTCCACATTTGTGCCACTATGGCACCTTGAAAAGTAAAACTGCGGTGAATAATGGAATCCTTTGACAGCTCAGTCATTGCCTAGCAACTTTAAGAGCGGCTGCCTGACACACGCAACGCGGGACGCTTCGAAGCTGTTAATATGGTTCCTAAAGCTGTCGAAATTCTGTCAACTAACACTTTAAGAGAAATACAGGCTTTCGATGTACAAATCAGATTTGAATACCCGATTTCAAAGGTCATCGTCTTTGTATGTACGATGATGTACGAAAAAGATGCAGCACTGGTGGAAAGTATCGAAAAAGTCAACCCTGCTATCAACGGTCCTTTCAACAGTCACTCAATTGTCACTTGCAATATGAACAATACCAAAAATACCACTCTTTTTCTTTTTATTCTTCTCCTTTTTCCTTTCCTTTTCTTCTCCTTTTTCTTTCCTTTTCTTTTCCTTTTCTTCTCCTTTCTTTTATTTTTTCACATTCCCAAATACTAGCGTGTCCACAACTCACTCTTCAACCACACCATCTTCCTAATACACATTTCGAATCGCATGCTGTGCTGGCTTCCACATATGAAGCGAGTTGTCGTCGGCCACACTGGCCACCATCCAGTCCTCATGCATGGACCAGTCGAAATCGTTGACCCCCAACATGTGGCCCTCATGGCTAAACAAAGGCACACCGTCGGGCTCAGCAACGTCGAAAATCCTCACCAGACGGTCGGCGGACGCCGTTCCAAGCACCGATCGGAACTTCGGGTGCCATTTTACCTGGGTCATGGCGTCCGTGTGTGCCTGGATGCGCTTGGCATTTTGGTGTAAGCAGCGGAGATCCCAGATCTCCAAAAAGCCGGAACAATCGCCCAAGGCCACGCAGAATTCATTGTTGGGGTTGATGCTGAGACTATTTTTGGCCTCGCCACCCACCAGAGCCCGCAAAACCTTGCCGCTAACACGTGTATCAAACATCGAAAGCGAGCCAGCGTCGTCCGCAGTCAAAAAAACAGAGTCGTGCTTTGGAGCCCACTCCACGTCGTTGATAGCCGCCGAATGGACCAAGCCCCACAGTTGATGGATCACGTTGTTGTCCCATGACCGGCCATGATATTGGCCACGGATATCGTACACGTTCACGTGGCCGCCCATGGACGCAGACACCAAAAACGCCTCCCGTTGCTTGTTCCAGTCAAGAGCAAAGATATCAGCAACCTGCCGCCCGCCGCCATTGACTAGCCGGAGCTGCGGCTCGTTCACCTTATGCTCCTCTCCTAATTTACGGATCGTGCCGTGTTTGGTGCGGTTATACACGAAAAGATCACCTACGTTGTTGGCGCTTGCGATCACGTCCGGATTTTGCGGCATATACCGGAGTTTGTTGACATCGCCGTGGTGATTGATGGTCTGTAAGTTGCGGAGCTTGGTCTTGGACACCGTCGGGAGCTCGAACTCCTGTTTTTCGGGGTTGTACGTCCAGCTATCGGTGTTAATGCACCGGTTTAGGTCTCGATAATATGGCGCTTGATACAAGTGGATGGCGTCGACGGCCTGGCCCAAGGTGAACGTTCCAACGAGCAACCGCTGGTGGGCGAGCTGGGATGCCACCGATGACGGTTCCGGGGCTTCATCGGGGCCGTTAGAGGGCTGGTTCTGGCCGTGGCCGTGGCCCTGCTGATGGCTCTGGCCATGAGCCATATCGGCCACCTCCAAATCAGGGAAAAACTGCACCGAAAGCGACGGCCACAAAAGCGAATTGGTCGCTAGGTAGTCGTAGAGATAAGGACTGTTCTTCTTGAACACTCTGTATCGGTGCTGAGTGGTCAGATCAATGACCTCACTGGTTTCATTGGCTTCATTGGTAGGATCATTTCCGTCCTCATGGTCCACGTCTACCACGATCGGGTCCTCCATGATAAAGAAAAAAAAAAAACGGAAAAAATGAAAGAAAAAGCGATTGTGAGGAAAAGGCTGTCGAGTCTGCTTTTGCTTTCCACGAACCCACAAGGCAAGGTCGAGGATATTATCAAGTTTTTTGTTTCCGATTGCGTCTCTTTTTTCAGTTGCAAGGTTTATCTGGAGGTGTAGATGCGCGTGAGACGCGTTCACTTTTGTATTGGGACCTTCTTTTGGCGTTTTTTGGTCCTGACAATGTAAACCTTGAATTAGCGAGCACTGAACTGAAATACTGTAACAGGTGCTTTACAACAGAGCCATTTCCGCTACTAAAGTTGCTTAGTCTACATTGTTTTAATACTAAGACGGATATTAAAGGAAAGTGTTGATTTCATGGCTATGAGAAAGTTAAGTAGTGTTATATTTGTTCTTTCGTAACTTACTTCTGGTGGAGTACTCACCTGGGTAATGATCGCATCAATAAGAGAAGACACAATTTTAAAGAATGGACAACGTTGAAGAAGGAACACACGTAGACGCTTGATCCAACGGTATTAGCGTATGGTTCTCTCGTAGACATATGTTGATATTTCCAAAAAATCTAATGTTGCATGAAGTTCACTGCCACGTATTAAACACCATGGGAGCGTTATTTCGTTCATGTAATAGAGAGAAGTTGAGTTGGTAAGTAAGAGACAAACTTTCCTTTTCAACACAATCGTAAACGTCGTAGGTCATCTTTTCACAGACACACCATGCGGCAGTCGATATGCACTGAAAAGGCCTTGCTTTGAAGCCCCTAGAAAGCCTCTTAAAGTGATGGGAAAAGCTTCAGATGTAACAATTAAATATTCCTATCGAACCAGTTTCGCTGTTTTCTAGGGGCAGTTTTGAAAGCGTGTTTAGTTTCTCCCGTGGGAAAATGTCCGGTAGAGAGTGGTCAAACATGTAAACAGTATAGTGATAACCTGGTCGGGTAACCAATTCAATTGTCTTCAGCTTAGCAAAGCACAACCTGGAGTTCGTCAAATCCTTCAAATTTTTAAAATTGCCCATCCGTGAGACTCGAGCGGTATGTTATTTGTTCACTTGTCAGAACTCGCTAGAGCTACTTGTCTCTGGGACAACTTCACTTCAGACAAAATATAGGAGATTGTTCCCTTTTTCTATAGCGTATCAGCCCATAACACGAGTCCTCGGGGGTTTGAAAAATACCTGCGCCGTTGTAAAGGTGACAGAATTTGACCATATTTCCAGGTTGTGGCTTCCATTTCATGGAGTACCAGCACGGAAAAGCCGTTCGGAGTCTGTTCCAAGTGGTCGAATAGCACACCTTGTATATCACCGACTTGCTGAACAAACAGCCTGGCAAGCTTTAACGCAGGTGAATACATTTTTTTTAGCCATCGAAATGTAACAAGAAACAAGCCATTTTCCTTCTTAAAAAGCACGAAGAAGAGCGACTTTTCTTCATCCAAAAGTACCAGTTATGTCTCTTTTCTTTCCTCATCCAGTCAGAATAAGCCAACCCTTTCAAAAAATCATCAAGCTGAAGCCGAAAAATAGTCCGTCTTCTTACTTTCGTTCGTATCATTAAACGAACCCCCTCACCACCTTCTCCTATCTTTGCCCATCCTTCAAAATAAAATGAATATCCCATGAATACCACCACTCAATCCCACTCAATAACTTCTCCCTAGATAAAAGCTCTACCCCGCTATTCCAGTAACACTTGAACTCGAGTCTGCGCCGTCGATTTCCAGACGAATAGATTCCACAACCGAGACAAAATCCTGGTTGAACACTGCGGCGTCGCTTTTCAAAAAACTCGAAAGATCGCTGAGGTAAGCGTCGATGCTTTGATTACTAACAACAGCCTCATCCTCCGGCAGAGAAAACTCCGATTTGGGCTTTTCGCCATGGAACACGTTGCTCAAAATTTGGTTCAATTTGATCAACTCCGAATAGTTGTTATAAATGATCGACTTACGCTCCAGATCCTGGAGATTCAATCTATCTGCCGCAGCATTTCGAGCCCTCAAAACATCGCGAGCACTGGCCGTCTTGATGAATTCTTGTACGGCTTCATCAGTGGAAAGTCTATTTAGCAACACGTCGGAATCTTCAGGTGCTTCAGCACTCGAAATACCCAAACCGTTAGTGTTTGCCCCGTTAGTGTTTGCCCCGTTAGTGTTTGCCCCGTTATTTATCGCCTCGCCACCTAAAACACCCTTATTTTCCGCGTCCGCTTGGTTTAGCTTGTAGAAATCTTGCAACGCTCTGCGTCGATTCAGAACTGTGCGGTTACCCGGACCTAGAATAGGCGTTCCGAGCGCTGATGTGGGTGTATCTGTTCGGGAAACATTGGGCAGCCTTGCTAGGCTGGCACTGGATGTGTTATTTATAGGATCTTCTATTCCTGAAGTATTTTTAAGCAGCACCTGTGTTTTATTTCTTTGTTTTTTGAATGAAAGCGGTGGAGCATTTGCTGGAGCTTGAGTTTGATTCGGCGAGCCTTGAGCCGACATTTCAAAAAAGAGAACGGAAGAAATGAATAGAACAAAAGCAAGAGCGTCTTTTCCTTGAAGAAATATTGATTTTTGCACGTCTTGGGTCGACTCAGTGCTGGTTCTTGTGGTGTATTTCTAACTTTGGCTTCCCCAGAATCGGGCCCAGAGTCGCGAACAAACCGCCATGTTTTATTTTTTATTTTTTATTTTTTATCTTATTTTTTCCTCCAGCAAATGGCGCACACCTCCTCCATGGAAGCCGACCTCAGGCGTTAACTATGGACAAGATAGACGCATCGCACTTATCTCAAAATATCGCTTTTCCATATAATGGCCGAGGAAATCAGACTCAACGACTCCAAATTGGGGTCCCAAGAATAGTACGTCAGTCTAATTTCATCATTATGTATATTCTGATATTTCAATCTACCGTTATCCCTCTATTATCCCGATTTCACTACTGACACCCAGCTGGAACCAGTTTTATAGGAAGGAAATCGAAAACTTCGGAGACAACGAAGACGACACCGGCGAAGTATGGTTTGATGATTCCGACGCGGAGCGCAAAGTCGTGGATTTCTTTTGCGGGCTTATACAGAACCAAGACGTTGCGCTGCACTTGCGTGTTGTTGACTTGGGAACTGGAAACGGACATCTATTGTTTGAGCTTTATGAAACGGTATGTGAAGAGTGCCCCGCGGCCCAACTAGAATACCACGGCATCGACTACTCGCCCGAATCGGTGGCGTTTGCTCGGCTGATTGCATCGAGAAAATATCCACAAGTCACCTTCACATTTGAGACGGTTGACTTCATCAGCCAAAAATGCGCCTACCTAGAAATCAATCTGGGCAGTTTCGACGTGTTATTTGATAAGGGCACGCTCGATGCCATTGCTTTAAACAACGACCCCGTTGATGGGTTTGGCGGCAAGATCGGAACACAAGTATACCCCATGCAGGTGACCCAATTGATGCACAAGGGATCTCTTTTGATCATCACTTCATGTAATTTCACCGAAGACGAGCTAGTGAAGGTCATGACTGAAAATGGGACAAACTCCTTGCTGGTGTGGAAAACCATCAAGTACCCGTCGTTCAAATTCGGGGGTGTTGACGGATCGACGATCTGCAGCATAGCCTTCATCAAGAAATGAGGACAAATATCGAAGCACCTGTAGACTGTTGTAGAAACAGGAGTCGGGGAGACGATAAAATTGGAGTTGATGTCGAAATTGGGATCGGAAAGAAGCCGGAATTGATATCGGAACTGAAGTCAAAATTAAACCCGATTCCGAACCGATACTGTTTCGAATCCCCACCAGATAATAATCACTAGCACGAAAACTAGCAATTAGGAAAAACAAGGAAATTCTCGGACCAGGTTATCAACAATAGAGCCCCTTAATCACGCCAACGCTAAATTGATGCTCACTCTTTATTTCCCCCGTTTGCTCCTTCCTGTTCATACGGATCAGGTATCAACCTAAACCCGGTATTTTCAGGCTCGGAATCGGCTTACTTCAGGCCATCCTTGTTCCCACCGTCCGCCTCTATCTCCCCCTTAATACTATCGACTTTCTCCACAAGCTCGTTTCGAACTTCTTCATTCGGAAGCTTGAGCATGTATTGTACCGGCTTACCCTCGGCAGATACCGAGGTAAACCGCACAAATTTCCCAGGAGATAAACTGGCCTCTAGTCCCTTAATTAGCAAGGTTATCGGCGTGATTTTATAGTTCAATATGACACGTAATAACCCGTTCGAACGCATTACTAAACGCGCCTCCACTGGCCTTTTGATGGATTTGTTCAAATGGAAAGTGCCCCTGCCTCTTTCCTTCCATCCCTCAGTAATGTTGGAAAGATCCAATTCGAACAATTTGGCACCACTCGAAAAAACAGACGTCTCGTTTTCCTCGCCTGTTTCCACTTTCTTCTCTGACAACTCTACTTGTTTGTACTGCTGGAAAGCCGCCCCCAGAGCTAGCGCCAGGCCGTCTTGGGCGTTCTCCTTTGGTTCATCAAGAAACGACTTTTTTTGTGTTGCTTTCTGAAGAGCGTTGGAGAACTTTGAGCCCGCGCCAAAAGAGCCCCCAAAAGAGCCCCCAAAATTGCCAAAAGACAGTGAAGTCGTTGCAGATTTCGACTCTGCTGGCTTCTCTTCCAGTTTGGAGGGCAACGAGTCGAAGACGTTTGTGTTATTTTTCATTTTTCCAAAAATCGAGGCGCTGCCAAATGTGCTTGCAGCTCCAAAAACAGGCTTAGACGAGTCTTCTTTAACTGGATTAGTAGACGCCAGAAATGAAGCCGGAGTGCTTGTTTTGGCCGTTTCTGTAGATTCGACGTTTTCCAGATCAAGCTGGGATCCTAAGTTTCCGTCTTTTGTTGGTTCCATTGCCCCTTCTTTCTTGTTGTTTTCCTCACTATTCTGAGGCTTTGGCGCAGGCACTTCAGAAGCAGATTCTTCCGGCTTAGTAGCAGTAGAAACCGCCGCAGAGTCTACTTTCAATTTTTTCGCAGCGTTCTCATCTTCAGATACGCTTTTTCTCTTGGCAGCAATTCCATTAGTCATGTTCTAATATTCAGTTTTTGCACCAGAAAGAACAACTATATCGGTGAAGCCTTGTGTAGGTGAATTAGTTGGAGTGCGTGGGCCGGAGCTGAGACCGCGGGGCCAAGTGAAGAAAAAAACAACAAAAAAACAAAAAAAAAAGATGGTGCGCGCGCTGTGGAATGTGTCCATGGGGCCAAAAATAACTGCCAGTGATGCTGGGATCTGGGAAATTAATTTCGAGCGCCGCTTCGTTGGGAGATCCAGTTCGGGTCGGGAGCAATATTGAAGACTTGGGCCATCACTGGTCATTACGGGATATCAGGGGCCATAACGGGATATCAGGGGCCATAACGGATATCTGGGCCATTACTCAGGGATAAGATGAGCTCTTTGGGTGCTGCTCGAGTTCAGAAAGAGCTGAGAATGACAAAATTTTTCCCAAGAATTGGAAAGAAAAACGAACTTCGTTTGTGGTTCTTGGCCGCTCCTTCAAGATCTCCTTGGCCCCAGGTGGAGCACCCCGCATCTGGGTCGTCTTTTCCCGCCCGCCCAGCGCGAGAAGCCAGGCGCGAGAACTGGCGCTATTGTTCCTCGAGCATATATATAAGGAGGCGCCAATCCTCGAAAAAACGACGAAAATTCACCAAAAAATCGGAAATTATACCGTCAAACCTGAGCGCCTCAACGCGAACCATTTCATTTTCTTTCCCCCCAGCCAAGACAACTGAAAACACTAATGTCCTCCCCAGAAGTATGTACCTCGAATTGAGGCGTTGATCCAAACTCTCTTTGTGATACTTGTTTCTTTTTATAATATGTTTGTGTATATGTTTGTCCTTTTTTTTTTTTTTGCTCGTTTGATGAACTCCAACACTAACAGTCTCCAGCACAGTAAAGAGATCCAGGATCTTCAGAAAATGAGAGCGACTCTCGAGGCCGTTCGGGAAGCAACCGAGAAAATCCTAAATGACATTGTCGGCGCTACGGAGAATCAGGGAGCAATTTCGCTGGAGCTAAAGAGGACATCCAGTGCACTTGACCGGCTTTAGACGCTGAAAGGAAAATAAAATTCCAGGATTTCCAGTATTCTTACGAATTCCATTTTTCAGCTTGTCCGGTGGTTGAGCCTTATAGGGCCTGCGCCTGAATTCTGGCCCTAGTCCAATTCTGGTCCTAGTCCCGTACAGTACACTCGAGACGAGGCACACCAAGGAAATTTTACAGCAGCGCGCGGAGCACCACAGCCAAGACACTTGACCTGCACGCAAGTGCGCACACCGCCAGTGGCACCAACAGCCAGCCCCATGGCCCACGGCCCACGGTCCCAATGGCTCCTGGCCAACGGCCGGTCCCAAACTTAATGGCCCCTCACGTCATTTCCATCCGGGCCATCATTCCAGGGCATACAAATGAACAAACCTGAATGAAACAATAGCAGCATACTGAGCTCTAAAATATCATAGCCCGTGACATTCCAGGATTAAACCAGCTTATTCAAATACATTTACTTGCCTGGCTCAGAACCGTCTAAGCAAATCTTAGCATATATAATCATCGCCAGATCTCACTTAGCTCAACATGTCAGTTTCTTATGATGATCGCCGGGTATGGAGCAACATCCACCTGGAACTTAAAGACGAGCTCATGGTCCGAATGGTGAATTCTCTCGAGTGTCTGATCTGCTCCGAGGTGATGCACGTGCCCTTTTTATCCGTGTGTGGCCACTCGTTTTGTTATGGGTGCCTAGATGCTTGGTTTGAGACCAAAGTCAACTGCCCCACGTGTCGAAAAGACATGAACGAGCCGCCCATCTTGAACATACAATTGCGGGAGATGAGCAAGGCCATCACCGACTTGGTGATCGACACACTAGAAGATGACAAATACAAGACGGAACTCAAGGAAGCCAGAGCAAGATTAATAGACGAATATGACCGGGCCACCAAATCGAAGAGCCTTTTCCGAGACGCTTTTGATTCAGCTCCAACTCTTGTTGACCGTTCTGATGGTGTTCCGCGTTGTGGCAACTGCCATTGGGAAGCCCATGGTTCACAGTGTCTTCATTGTGGAGCTCGGTTTCGTACACCGCGAGGCGATCTGTATTTTGATTCCGATGACGGCGAAGCATATAACGAAGACCAGGAAGAAATCGAGCTATACGGCGTCGACCACGCTAACTACGACAGCGAAGACAGTTTTGTTGACAACCGTGATCCTCAGGAGATCCACAACGACATCAACGATTATGAACTGGACGGCATACTATCGTCGGGCGAAGAAAACAACAACAATAGTGGCGTAGAGCTGTGGGAGGGGTTTCGAAGGGATTCAGACATGTTTAGGGGGGAGGATAACCAAACGGCATACCTCGACGAAACAGTAGAGGTTGACCTGGCCCTGGATGTCGGGCTGAGCCCAGGAGAAAGCTACGATGACGTGCAATATGTGGGAGATGCTGAAAATGAACGGTATAACGAGGAGCTTGAAAACGCGGTTGGGGAACTACACGACCAAGACGTGGAAGATTACAGCCAACATTACGAGCCTGATTTTGACGAGGGTTCGGACTCAGACTGGGGAACAAGTGTTGCCATGGGCCGCCGTCCTCATTATATTATTGACCTGGATTAGGACTACTGAGAGTGGGTGAACTGATTGCGAAAAGAGGGGTAGTCTTTAGGAATTTCGAGTTAACGGGAGTGCGACGAAAAGTTTCAGCGAAAGACAAGGAAGACGATGCTTGAAAGGATGAAGTTATATTTTTGATATCATGGAAAAAGCGAGCACTAATGTTGCCCAAGGACCTCCCTCACCCTAGTGCTGTGTCTTTTTTCTACATCATCGTAAATAGCGATATCTGATAGTGCGAAAATGATGGGTTAAGTCATTGTATTCACGAAGACCATGCCTTGAAAGACGGATATTATAAACGATTTCGTATATTGAATGGGCTTTCAAAAGCATGATTCAGTTTTGAATGGTTTGTGGATAGGACTGAAGGGATCTCGACAGCGTTAGGAACCGTATCAGTTTCTAAGGTAGGCGACTGATTGACATTTTTTGGAGTTTTCAGTTCATATTGGTTCACCCCAATACGGCTTTAGGTACCATGGCGGCATAAACGGGGAATTCTACGTTTTCGATAATTGTAGTCTCCAAATCAGGTCAGTTCTTTGAGGAAGTGAAGTAACTCACATGAAAGGCAGTTTCCTCCCCCGTAAAAATAGAACTCCGGACTAGTTGTACTGGGGTCTTTAATACTTATCCGAAATCTATGTGCTTTGATGTCACAACTTTACGGAATATCCCACCACTATCGATGGTAACAGCTCACTGCGTACGATATCACGAGAAGAAGGAGTAATTATAACAGTCTTTGATTTTGTTCTTTTCACGAGGAAGAAAGTCTCACAAGGAAGAAAGTGGTGCAGTTTTCAATGAAAGCTCACTTTCGTAAACTTCAGTGGAGAGTTGACTGCAGAAGGAGGGAAGTACATAAATCTTCCAGCGGCTCACTGATGCAATTGATAGAAAGGGGGCGCGTCACGCTAAATGAACAAGACCTCATTCATAGGGGTTTCCACAGTATTTACAACCCGGCCTCACCTTAGACCAGGGCCAGTGTTGTGAAAAAATACCGAGGACCGACCTCGAGTAGCGACTCTACTTTTCACTATTACAGCTACTATCGCTATTATCGCTATTATCGCCGCTGTCGCTACTGTCACTACTGCCGCCGCTGTCGCCACTGTCACTACTGCCGCCACTGTCGCTACTGTCACTACTGTATCGCTATAAATAAATATTTATACCAGGCCATGCTTTAGCAAAATACCAGGGACGCTCTATTTTTCCACTACCCAACATCACTCTTGGTTTCTCGGGGTATGTGTGGAGTCAACCAAAACGGAAAAATTCAACTGGTCTTCTCAGTGCTTGGCCAAAAATAACAGTTATCTATCAAAAACGCCAGCCCGTTAAAGTCAGTAGATTGCCGTGAAGATCTCGTGGACTGTTCCCTGAGTACTCACATAGAGAGCCTCGAATGGTGTCCAAACCCTCCAGTCCTCACTTTGTTTTCGTAGCTACCTGCTTTTTTGGCAGGAAGACTTGGCAATAACATCTGCCAATTTCGAGCCAATGCTTTTGTTCAATCTTTTGAGTGCCGGGTATATATATATATATATATATGTTGTACAATTTTGGATTTTGTTCCCACTTCTATGTACACATGTACTGTTATAACAGCCCTAAACCCAACCATTTTGGACTCTCTGAGAGGAAGTGGGTATCAAACCTTCTTAATAAGCTAAGCAGTTAGATACGGCTCCTCTTTCAGAGAGCCAAAAAAATGAGATAGTGTAAGACTAGTTTATTGATAGAGAAATTCCCAATTCGCGATAAATCCTGCTCAAAATGGCTTACATCTTTTCGTTGAGCCATATTTCTAATGTCAATAGTCTTTCACTTTTCTAGCCTCTTTGTTTATATTTTTTTGGGTACTCAGGGTAAACTATGGTTTACTTTTGTTAAAGAACTTTCAACTACTCCCATATGTGCCAAGTTGATTATTGGACCTGTATTTAATTTTCCTATTGATCGCAATCACGTCTAACTTGCCCGTAGACGCGTGGTTTTGGCTATTTATCAACGTCTTCGGATGATAGTTTCAAGACCAAGATCCAAGTGGGGGTGACCACAACACCCAATGTCGTCACATAAAGACCCATAAAAGTGTTGTAAGATTTGGACAATTGGAAACCCACAAAAAAAAGAAAAAAGAAAAAAGAAAAAAGAGACTTTACTCTGTAGTTGTCATCGAACCCCCTCTTCACAATATATCTCTCAATAGCTATAGCCACGAAAGCACCTACATGTATTTCCACCAAAAGCGTCGTTACTAGTGATTGCCGCTACAAATAATGACCAGCGAGCGAATTCTTCATATCCATTCTTAATAACCCGCTATGTAGCCAAAGTAACAATAATTCACTACACTGGCCCCGGCTCAACAAGGTCGTGCGGGGCACATTTTTTCCGGAGCGCGGCCATTGGTTAAAATCGTTCCACCAAAATCTGTCAATTACAACCGATCTATTCTTTAAACACATCGTAAAAATGGACCCACAGAGAGTCATTGAATTGCAGAAGTTGTACCAAAACAAAAACGCCCAATTGTGGTTGAAGGGCCCCCGTTCCAAATTGTTGGTCTACCCTTTCTACGCCATGTTTGCTTTCTCCACCGCTGCTAGTTTGTACTACACGGGGAGAGCTATCGCTGGCATCAAGGACGAGTAAATGGATGCTTTAGGAACACGAGATGAAGAGGAAA
Organism: Metschnikowia lunata; assembly: GCA_030583235.1. Classification (NCBI taxonomy): domain Eukaryota; kingdom Fungi; phylum Ascomycota; class Pichiomycetes; order Serinales; family Metschnikowiaceae; genus Metschnikowia; species Metschnikowia lunata. The sequence goes on along the minus strand of JAJMHP010000020.1, from coordinate 45,627 downwards.
TGAATGGAGCAATGGTTAAATACTACATAGTGTTTGAAATGTACTAAATGAAGATCTGATGTACGTGTAGAGAAGAAGAGGATAGTATTAAGGACTATCAAGGAGGGAAGAGCGGAGTATGGGTAAAAAAACGGGGATAGCCCGGGGTTGGACCAGATGTTGAAGAAAGCAGATGAATAACTATCAAGGAGGTTCAATCTTCTGTTTTCCTTGCTGCTTCGTCATCTGCTATATGGTCATGTTGGGGGTGAGCCTAGCCTATGGTGAGCCTAGCCTATGGTGAGCCTTGCCTAGGGTGAGCGCACGGAAAATCGGGCCACAATTTGCGTGGCCCAAGAAGAAGCTTAGCTGGCCATGGCCCATGATCCGAGCAAAACTAGGTGCAAAGCAAAGGTTTCTGAAGGACAACGGAAATCGGTTAAATTGAGAGTCAAATGAATCTCGGAGTCCTATGAATAAATAAGAAAAGCATTCTAAAGGATATGGCTATTTTTTCTTTCACGGTGTTGCTGGGTCATGACCGGGCCATGGCCATGGCCCAACTGCGCTTCCGCCCTAACCCAACGCCGGCGCCGCGCTCGTGGCCCCAAAGGCCCCAAAAAACGATCAGGAGCCTGGCCCGATTATGATATTCTTCCCCACGCTTTAAACCAAGTCCACCATAAAATTTAGCATCCGCTCTATCTGTGGCGAAAAGCTTATTTCTAGTATTTTTAAAGACTAGCAGACTTTCACAATCACCCAAATCGTTCAATTTACCATTCCAAGCCAAATTTTCTAGAATCATTTGCATTTGTCACCATCCTCAATTACTACATCTCCTTACTATACTATGTCGCCTTCACTGATTAGTCTAGTTGATTTCCCGCCACGGGTTCTCGAAAATATCCTCTGGTTTTTGCCCCAGGAACTGCTTTTGCAACTTGCATTGACAAATTTTCACTTTTACGAGCCATGCTCCAGGAAACTATATCAGAAAATCACCATTCAAGTTGCACCCACATTGAAAAACACCCTGGCGATTTCTGAGCGGCGCAGACTCGATTTCATCGATCTGTCCGTCACAGTGATTGGCGGGTTCATCTCTAGGCCAATGCCGAGGCCAAGCCACGTGAAACTTGTGGTGGCCAAGTTGAAAACGCTTATCAATTCGATCAATATCAATCCTCAATTAGCACAGTATATTGAGGTATTACAAGTGCACGACCAATTTCAGGGAGAAAGCGTCCAGGTGTTGCACGAGTTTTTCCAGAGTCTTTTGTCGATTGCAAACTCGGTTGCAAAAATTTACATTGCTGAATCCAGGCTCCGGAAATCGCTACGCTTTCTGCAATGGCAGCCCTGTTTCAATTTGAAGACAGTGATGATTGATGATTTCTCAGATTTATCACCGGAAAAGCTTGCCAGATTCCCGAATTTGGACGAAATTATCATTGCAGACGTCTCAGGATCTGCTGGGCTCGATCCGGCAATCATTCCAGCCTTGAAAAAGCTCCGACATCTCAGAATTAGGGACCACCCAAAGGTGTATGACACTGTGATCGAAAAGCTCATCAACCTCCACCAAAAATCGGCTTTTGTAATGGAAAACCTCCAAACCTTCAATGTGGTGCATACCCACAGCAACCACACGCAAGAACTACCCTTTCTCAACACCCGCAAACTTGTCAATTTTCAAATATCTTTGGGTTGTGATGATTACTCGGGGTGCGACCAGGAATGCTTGCATGAAAGTGTGTCTAGATTCGAATTCCATGCCCTCAAGCGCTTGGCCATAATCCAGAACGGCAGTGCCCGCCACAACTCCCACAAAAACACGGAAAAATGGGATCTTGTTGTGTTTTCGTTCGTAAAAGAAGTGCTCGAAACTTGTGCCGATTTATCCTACCTCAGCATCCGGCACAATGTGCCCTTGGACGGGCTTATAGAAGACGGATACGAGGGCAATTATCTCCGCAAAGTGAAATTGTATACTCTAGTGCTTCCTCGGCTTTTAAGCTCTGCACAAAGACACGTTGTGAACCTTATTCTTCCGAATTTCGTTGCGTCTTTGGCGTGCTATGAGCAGCCCATGAACACTTTTCTATGGAATGGCTGTAAATGCAAACATTGCTCTGTTTACTTGGAAAAACTCGACGACTATCTTTTGCACCACCGCTACTATAGCACCACTAAACAAGTGTTTAAAGATGTCCAAACAGTGCAGATGGTGCGGACCATGAGCGAGGTTTTGAGTGATCGCGTGGCCTCAGATAGTACCTTGGGTGATGTTTGTTGTCTCGACATGCCCATGAAAAACACGTGGTGGGATTTCCACGCCAATAAGTTTTCTATTCCTTTCCGGTGTTTGCCGGTGAAAACTTACGATATCAACGATATGGAGGACGATGCCGAGGAGGCACGGGAGGAAAAGGAGCGGTTCTTTGATGCCGAAGACAAGCCCAACGATTGTATTTTCTTACGAAACGAGCGGTTTTACCCGGATTATCTGATTGTGATTTCTCATTTCCTCGATGATTTGATCCGCAAGATGATCAATTTGAACCGAGGCGACGCTGAGGATACTCAGATTGGTCAAATCCACGATGAAAACGACGGCTGGACCAACCTACAAATCAATAAGATGTTGGTGAATGGAATCGACTATAACTTTGACCATGAGATCAACGGAACCATTTTCTACACGAATTCGTATGATGACGCCGAGTGAAAAGATGGAGCGGGGCGGGTTCATGAGTGAATTGTTGAATGAGAATATTGGATGAAGGTATTGGTTTAAGCTTTGCACGAAGGTATTGGTTTAAGCTTTGCACGAAGGTATTGGTTTAAGCTTTGCGTGAAGGCATTGGTTTAAGCTTTGCATGAGTTATTGGATGGCTTATTGAACGATTTGTTGAACAAGCTTACGGCAGTTGATTTAACAAGTTCTTTGAAGAACTACTGAAGAGTGGTGGCATTATCGGGCAAAGTTTTGAATGAAGAATTGAATGCTTTAGGATTAATGTATGACTCATTGAACAATCCCTGAACGCTGATGTCTTGTATTGTTGAGTGAATGACTAGATGGATTGCTAGATGAAATATTAAGCACAATTAAATCACTTCACAACTCACTGGATGAATAAGCCGACCAAAGTCGTAAAGATGCATCAAAATTTATCTGACGAATTGCTGAATGCCCTATCGGGTTCCCTATTAATGACTTCTGATATCGGTCTCTGTATTTCGCAATTGTGCGATTGTAGCGTGCGTGGGCTAGGGCGACTGGCCCTGAGGAACGCGACATTTTGTCTCGCGTCTGGATGCCGTTTTTGGCAATTTCTGAAGTTATCCACCATACTCACCATGCAATCGTACCAACTATCCCAAGTACGTGCCAAGGCGAGAATATTGAAGATGCAAGGAGCTTAAGTGGAAGTGGAATAAATCGTTACTTTTGGTGCCCCACGACTTTTCACGTAGCCTTCGATGGACAAGATGGCCCTATAATAACGAGGGCTATGACCTCTCCATGACCCCGCCATCTTTTAGTACTGACCATCTAGTTCATCACCCTCCCCAAGGCAGAGGCCATACTACCGTTTTGGCAAAAGGCCGAAAATCGCAAGAATGGAACTGGAATTCAACTAGAAAATAACAGCGCTATAGTGTTGTTCGACAACATAAAGTTAAAACTCGACTTTTTCCGGGCTTTCCGAGAAAATAACCAAAATTTATTGACAAACAATGATTCTCATCCACGCTTGCTAGTTATAGAGTGTGGGCGGGGTACATTAAAAGAGGTTTTGCCCGAATTTGACTCTAGTCTTTTCGTAAATTGTCAAGAGTCGGATCACCTTCTTTCGCTTCTAAAAGATATACCGGTAACTGGCCATGGGGCAGTGGGAAATTGCAAGCTAAACACAATAATCATCGACAATATCTCGGCTTTTTACTGGGAGAAAAAAAGACTTGCCAGGCGTGTGGCGGCCAAATGGTACCTTGCACTAGTAGAAGCAACGCGTGTTTTAATGGATAAGTACCGGTGTAACGTGGTGTTTACCATGTGGGATATCAATTTCGAGCGGGGCTTCAATTCCCGCCCCGTTTACGATAAAAACGTGAAATCTCTAGATGACTTGACGTATACGCCAGCCGAGTTCTTCGAACATATACAGAATATTCTAGCAGTTCGAAGCACGGGCAATCTACGGTATACCGAGGGGCGATGGGCCAGTCTTTGATAACAAGAGCCGGTTTCGATATTCATGTTTCGTTCTCCTTTATTGATGGGTTTGCAGGAGCAGGCTCCTGCGTGTAAATAGCGTCATTTAAGAATAACTTTTCCTCCGTCTCGTTTTCCTCACATGACGGTCAAGTCACCGAACTTCTCCTTGTATCCGGGCACAGTCCACTTGCCGTTCTTCACCATGTAGTTAACCTTATCCTCCAAATCTGGTCTGGCCTTGGCCACGTCCTCAACGGTCAATTGATCGAATGGCCTCGCTCCCTCGATATCCTTCAACGTCTTCTGTAACTGCTCCACCTCCTCCAAAACAGACTTCTCCGTCAACTTGGCGTTTTCAACAGCTTTCTGTTCGAAAATATCAATGGTTTTCAACGTCTTGGAAACGTCGTACGTCACGGGCTTGAACCCAGACACAGCCTTCTCAATTTCGGCAATCACGTCCTGGTTTTTCAACACTTTCTTGTAGTGGGCAAAGTCGACTTTGGTTGATTGTTCAGACAATGCCAAGTTCTCTTTCTTGGCCTCGTCGTTTCTCTTTTTAAAAGCCGTCAAAGACGATGCAGTTGATCCGGTTAACCCCAAAGATTGGATCACCTGGGCCCAGTTCAATTTGGTGGCGGCGTTCTTCGCAACAGCAGACATGGTAACTTGGTAATGTTGAAGAAGGTTGGCTTTGTTGGACCGATTGGGCTTCTAGTGCTACGAGTTGGTGAGCGCGGGAGGGTGTTTCTCGCGGGTCGTGCGCGTACCGTAAAAGAGGGCGTGGTGCTCGGCAAAAGCGCCACTGGCCAATGAGAATGTGGTTTCGCACAAGCGCCTCGGTGCTGTTTAGCTGAGATTCTCACATCTGTCTACTGGCTCCTGGACAGTGATGTTAGTGATAAGCGATTCAGCAATACCATTGTGTTATAATAATAATAATAATAATAATAATCATAATAATAATAATCATAATAATAATAATAATAATAATAATAATAATAATAATAATAATAAGAATAATAATAATAATAATAATAATAATAATAATAATAATAATAATAATAATAATAATAATAATAATAATAATAATAATAATAATAATAATAATAATAATGATAAGATCAACGGTTTCAATGTCGATCAATAAACAAGTAGCGAAAATAGCATCAGGGTATATCGATATTATCGAAAATATTTTGACTCGGGGTACTGACCTTGTTCACTAAAATCCAAATCCAGCAAAAAGAAGTGCAGAATTACTATATCTTGCAAAAACTCAGGGGTGTTGAAAGCAATGAACGACGTATATGACATTTCCGACAGTATCAATAAGTACGCTATATACTGAAAACGGATGTTGTCGTAGAAAGAGTTGATAAAGGCTGCTACCGGAGATGCTATTACAGGTGGCATTCACAGGAGCATGCAACTTGCTGATGTTGTTTGGTCAAAGCGCACTGCCATCTCCCTTCGCATGCCGACGATAGTATAATTTGCCGATGAAATGTTAAGTTGACAAAGCTCGGAAACCTTCATAACTTGACTATTGAGAGAAAACGGATTTTCGAAAATACATATCAGGTTCTCAATTCAATCAAAGCACACGGAAGAAACGGGCGAAGATCATCATACGCACAACATTCTCCTCCGTAGTGGTGGAGTAATATTTTGTACAATATACACTGACACTCCCACAAAGCATCGTCGGACTAGGATTGTCGGACTAGGATTGTCGGACTAGGATTGTCGGACTAGCATTGTCGGACTAGCATTGTCGGACTAGCATTGTCGGACTAGCATTGTCGGACTAGCATTGTCGGACTAGCATTGTCGGACTAGCATTGTCGGACTTTTTGCATTAGTGATTCACTATTTCGATTCGATATTTCACTATTGCTATAATATACTAATAATATCAAGAAAAATATAATTAATATGGATATTAGCGGCTTTTTAGTGAAAAGTTGCGTCGCTAACATCACTGCTCCTGGGTGTGAGAGATCAGGCACACTGAGGCAGTGGTGGGAATTTTCATGGGTGCGAAAAGGTCACTTTGAAAGGAAATGGTTGAGTTCTTGTATTCGTAATGATATGCAAAACCGTGGGAATTTTTTGTTTCTCGCGACCGTTTGTAACAATCTGTAACTGTTAAAAGGGGGGTTTTCTTTGTGACGTTTGTTTTGGCCCTGTGGCACTTTACTGTTCTGTCAAAGTTTTGGCAAGCATGTACACTCTCCGATGGCTACAGGCGTTATATCTATGGAATAATCACTTCATTATGCCTAAAAAATAGAAATTCAGGCACAATTCATATGCATAAGCCAAATATGTTGACTATAGGTATTTTCCGAAATTCTGGTGCAAAATCAAAAAGGCTATAGGCCTTAATAGCACGAAATTTGGCCGAAATTGAATCTGCAATAGGTTAAGCATTCATTTGTGGTTTTCCGTCCGCCGGGTATTCTGAAACAACCATTCCTTGTCCCGGAAACCGCTCAGGACTGATGAGATCGACCAAAGAAATTTCTGAATGAGAATTATTCAGCTGATAGAGCGGCTGTTGATTGGGGAATCAATAGATGATCAACCACTCTTTAACATCGAAATTAAACTATTGCCGCCAAACACGACGACAGTCTTACAGCCTTTGGATCAGGCATGGCATTATTTGGTCAGTGGAATCCCGTTATCAAGTGTCACCCCACTATCAAGTGTCACCCCGCTATCAAGTGTCATCTGTGACACGCATGCTCGACGAAATCGAACATGGCAGTGATATCATGGAAGGAGTTAATGAGAAGCAGTCAGTGATGTGGCGTAATAAAGCATGGATTACTGTTGCGACAATATTCCAAAATTATTGGCGCAAGACGAGATCGCTTACTCTGCCAAGTAAACAACCCAAGCAACAGAATCTATAGTTGCGGAAACTAGAGACTTAAACTCAATGAAGAATCTTGCAACTTTAGTTGGCAGACTCCACAAGGATCAACACTGTGAAACTTCAGCCGCTGCCAATTACTTCCTTGATGAGTATGATCACGATGAAGAGCCACATGAGGCGTTGACTGACGAGGCTATCATACAAGAGGTCGTTGATGAGCGGGTTCATGCTTCTGGAACATACGAGGATCCAGGGGATTGGAGCAGGAAATATCAACCACTCTGGTGCTCCACACCACATTGAATGTATTCTTTGCTATGTGGAACAAATGGAACTCGACCGAGATGGATTCATACAATTGTTTAAAAAACTTTCTAAACATGCAATACCGGAGCAGAGTCATAGTGCGACGCAAAAGCTGATTTTTGACTTTTGCCAACCAGTTGAACGAGCCAATTGAGCAGAGCGACTTCTACGTTTAAACACGCAAACATTGGAGAATGTTTGCACACAGTATTTTTGAACGATGGATGATAGGAATATTCCATTTTCACGGTGCACACGTTCAATGCCTATAGCCATCGAAGAGTGGAGTACTGTGAAGGGTCGGATATGAGATGCTCACTTATGTACACAAGACATTGCATTCCCACATACGATATGTCTGTTTCAGCAAGAAGGAAAAGGAAGAGAAGAAAAGCAAAGAGCGAGCAGGGAAGAGCGAGCAGGGAATAGCGAGCAGGGAAGAGCGAAAGGGAAGAGCGAAAGGGAATGTCGAACAGGGAATAGCGAAAATCTCCTCCCGTGTTTGTATTCTTGTATAATTATTTTCGCTAACACCGTTCAATGTCCTCTCTTAGTCATCATGCCCATCCCGTGCGTTCTTTTCGGTGCCATTTTCGTTGCCTCATATCCACCTGTGTCTTCTATTTATCTTCTTCCATTTTCATAAAGCCAATCTTTATCTTTGAAGTTGCCACGTGGCAGAAACAGAAGAGCCCAACAATTGGCACGACACCTGCTACTGAGACCGACATTTAACCTCGTCCTGGTATGTGTCTCCGTGCCGCGAAATGGCGACTTCTCAAGGAAGCCAGTCTGGAACCTGGATCATTGCAATAAAGTGCCAGTTGCGTACCCTGTTCATCAAGAGAATCCCAAATTTACCGAAAAGAAGGCAATTAATTAAAAGTGAAATTCATATGTTTGATACGACTGATGTCGTGGCTTTTTAGATGCAGTATACACCAGGCTCTAATCAAAGCCAATGAGCAAGGCTTCCCAATAATCAGAGCTTCAATAGGCGGCCTGCAATTCAGCTATTGCCAAATTTGGTATGAGTCCAGCTGGCTGCGATTTCTAAACAAGAAAGAAATCCGTCCTCGTCGAATCCAAAAAAAAAACACCGTTCACGGTATCTAACGAAAATATGAATGCGCAACACTGCCGAGTGGTCGAAATTCGTGGTGCTTTATATGCCGCGATTCGCAGCCATTAAAATATGGTCGACTCAGTTGCAGGTCTTTTTTCACGATCTCTTTAGCTTTCACGAACTCTTTGATAATAGTTTGATTCTTTCCTTCTTTTTGTTGTTGCACTTGTCATTAGTCTTCCTTGAATTTTTTCTACGAAGTCACCAGAAGTCATGGAACTCACAAAGTGGAACGAAGGCATGGGTTATGATGAAAGAGCCATCTCAAACAGAGCATCTTTTGGGTGAATAAATTTACGGCAGGTTTGGAGAATAGGCCGGTATTGAAAGATTCTTTAGAAGTGGTACAAAAGAAGAAGAAAGGCGGAAACGGTGGGTCTAAACTAGCAGCTTTTAATTCTTGGTAGAAGCCAATTGTGAGGTGTGTGTTTTGAGACACTGAGTGCACTTTAATTGGAACGGCTCCGTAAATGATCACCTGATTATTTATCGCCAGCTACAAACAGAAAGGCCAGCCAAGACAGTGGGAGAAATTCTGGAAAGGCATGCATAAGTTGGAGTGGCGAGACAAGCAGGACCTCCGAGCCTTACATCACTTCAATTTTGGCTCGCACGTCCCCGTGCTAGATACAAGAGATAAATCTCGGGGGCCCAGGTGTGAATTGTGCTTGGTACTGGTAGATCTGTGCCATCTTTTAAGCCATCTTTGCAACGAGTGTGTCTGCTCAAAGTCTTGGTGTAATCAATTATGCTTTCAATCTGCCATGAATGTAAGAGAAATGTTGGCGCCATTAAATACTACATTGGAGTCGTTACGCAATCTTAATTGGTTCGTTGACACCGTCCGCCACGTTTATTATTCTCGTTGCCGTGAGGCGGTGGAGAATGATAGTCTTCAACCTCTACTGCATCGTAAGATGAAGAGAGCGTTGGAGAAGGTGAAATTGAAAATTCGGGCAGGGTGACAGACCTAGCGAGAGTAGATGGGGTAAGGAGGAGCATGGGATGCTTGGGAAAGTCTTCTGTTTCCATTACTCAGTGCTCGTCTGGAATGTACGTGGGATTTTTCTGTAACGTCAAACACCGGGTTCCTGTTCACACCAGGTTCCTGCGCACGCGCGAAGCTAATATACTTTCAAGTGCAAAAATATACATAAAGCTAAGATAATTTTTGAAAAATAACGTACGAATTGTTTTCTTGACAGGTAAGTCTATTGTGGCCCGAACCTCCGCATTTCAGACATTTTCTGGTGGATCGTTTAGGTAGTGATGAATTGCCGTCAAGTCGTCTGCGAGATTTTGACGTTTACGACATTTGGGCCCGTGTCTCGGTCAGATCTGGCTCAATAAACTTTTCAAGTGACGAGTCTGTTGACTCATTGATTCACTTTCCATTGTATGGGGGCGGGGAGAATTGACCGAACAAAGGATATTTGAGTTTTCGCCCAGATATTTTTTTAAAAAAAAAAAACGAAAAATACTGTGTGCGTGTTTGTTACCGACTTACTAAGACCGGCTGTGCACTCACTTGGCGGCGTAGGAGTTAATCGTGTTTGTAGAACTCGTCAAGGTGTTCGAAGGGGTGTTTGTGGATCAACCTAGATCTCAAGTTTACTTAGGACTTACAGTCTGCTAAAAGGTAAACCTGTAGCTTTGAAGCTCAGTTGAATATTGGAGGGCTTGAATGCTTCTTTCTGGCGTCCCAATAGGAAATCTTCTTTCAGAACATGCACGCGCGTTTATAGTCATAGCATCTAGAGCGAGTAGTTTTAACTTCAGGGTGCCTTTTAAGAAACCTTGTCGGCCAATTTTTCCCGACCATGAATGTCTAGGTAGATCCGCGCAACGTGACTAGAAAACTTGCCATTCTTTGCAAGCTAGAAATCCTAGGCTGCATACCTCTGGACTCCATGGAAAGAGACCATTCTATTAGCATTTTCTCTTCTGCAAAGGTCAATTTAGTCAATACTAAGCTAGATTGAGAACGATAAATGATACCTTTGAGCCGATCATTCAAAGTTCACGTTACCACGCCAAAGTATTTTGTATCAGCCCGCCTAGAACAAATTTCTCTTTTTTGAAACGCTTCAGCTGCAAGTTAGACCCTATATTCCATTATATCCAAAGTTCATGAAGATTTAGACTTTGTAGATCCATGGCTTGAAGATGAACCGAATAGAAACTTTTCCTACGCAAAAACCTGGTGTGAACAGAAACCCGGTGTTTGACGTTAGTGATATAGTTTTTTTGTCGCACTAATTTGGTGCGGCTGCCCTCAATACATGTTGTCTCTTTAAAAAGAAAAAGGCAAACAGCAAAACAACAAAGAACGAGATACGAAACAAGATTCAAGCTGGGTTTAATAATTGTCACAGAAAAGTGGTTCACAGAAAAGTTGTTCACAGAAAAGTGCTTCACTCTTTTTTGCCAGTCTGTTAGCTGTGGTTGATCGCCAGCTTTCCCAGGCGCGGAAAAACACGCCTGGCTCTGTTAACCGCGCTTCGTCAGAATTAAACCAGCACCAGAGAAGCTTACAAGAAAAGAAAACAGAACAAAGCAGAATAAAACAAAAAACAAAAGACTTTTATCAAGTCACCTCAACTTCACAAAAACTTCCCAAACCAAATCCTTCACTTTCAAAACCGTTTCCGCTAAAAATAACTACAGTAATAACTCAGGTGCGGGTTTGCCTGGCCCCGGGTCGCGCGCCCGGCTCCTAAGTTACTCTACGCGTTAATCTAATCGCATTTGGCCGGATGTGATCGGTATCTCGAAGCAGTAGTTAAATCTGCCAGAAGAACTTCCAGATCCGACAACTTCACTAAAACGTCTTAGATCGCCTAAACTAGCCAAAACCTCAAAATGGCCCCGCAAATGAAAGGGTTGCACCAGTTCATCACGGACTTGCGCAATGCAAACGACTCGGCCGAGGAAGTGAAACGAATCAACATGGAGATCAACAATATCAAAACGAAGTACGCCTCGGGCAATCTCGACTCGTACCAGAAACGCAAATATCTATGCAAACTTCTTTATATCCACTTACTTGGCATGACCGAGGGAGCTAATTTAGGCTTGGACCAGGCCTTCGCCTTATTGCTGGCACCCACCGCTTCATATCAAGAGAAATCGCTAGGTTACATGGCGATTTCGATGTTATCTGCCGCCAAGACCGGGCCGAAGCTGGCGTACATTCTGGAGATGATTGAGAAAACGCACGTTTTCTTGCTCAGAGATCTCAATTCGAACTCTGAAGATACCAATATCTTGGCATTGCAGTTTATTGCCTCGACGTTCAATGTTGCCGCCTCGCCAAGTAGTATCTACGTCCTGTCCGAGGTGGAATCCTTCACTGATGCCGACACACAAGCGGAAAATTTCCAGCGACTTATTGAAATGGTCTATGGGCTTTGTGTGTCTCCTATTTCCATATCAACTGTGAAAATGCGGGCTCTTGTATCTCTCTTCGTGATGTCTAAGACGTACCCACTGTTCCTTCTCATGAACGATAACTGGTTCCCGCGTCTTCTATCTTTGCTTGACGAAAGGGACTTGGGAATCGTCACGTGCACCGTGCCTTTGGTGAAATATCTCACTGGACTCAAGCCCAAATATGCAAAATCGACTGTTCCTCAGATTGCTGCGCTCTTATACTCGCTTTTGGTGGACGAACTGTGCCCGTCTCACTATTTGTACTATGGCGTCCAGGCGCCATGGCTTATCATCAAACTTTTCCAGTTGCTCGAGCATTTGTTTGTGCTTTGCCCGGCACGTGGGCTGGCCCCATTGGACGTGGCCAATCTAGACCACGAAACACTCGCCAAACTCCGGCAGTCGGTGTCGAAATCGATCCAGAACGCATCCAGGCCCGTGAAAGGCCAATCGGATCGAAATTGCCGCACCTCCATTCTCTTTGAAGCCGTGTCTATAGCACCATTTCTAGATGCGTCTACGGAGGCAATCCAAGGAGCGATCCATGCGCTAGCGCTGCTTCTCTCGACGCCCGAAACGAACATGCGATACTTGGTATTGGACGCGCTCATCAAGATATGCATTCGCTCGCAACATCTGGCTGTTTTCCAGGATTATTTGGATGACATCATGTCTATACTACGTGACCGAGACGTATCGGTGCGCAAAAAGACTCTTGACCTTCTTTTCACTATATGTGACGGACGAACGTATACACAGATCACCAACTGTTTTCTTGAGTACTTTCCACATGCCGAACAGACGTTGAAATCGGACATTCTGGTGAAAATCGCCGTTTTGGCCGAGCGCTTTGCTACTGATTCCATCTGGTACGTGTCAACAATGATTCGTCTTCTCTCAATCGGAGGCCAGAGCTCCAAAACCGTTGCTGGCGTCGACGGAACGTCTCATGCTGGCGAGGTGTGGGAACGAATCATCCAAATAATCGTCAACAACGAAGAAATCCAAAAAATGGCCACCAAGTATGTCATCAACATTCTCCGCAAATCCGAACAGGAACCCTCTGAAAACATCATCAAAGTGGCTGCGTTTATTATCGGCGAGTTTGGCCACAAATTGGTTGGCACCGAAGACTCAAACAGTCACTTTGGAATCGCCAACCAATTCTACATTCTCTCGAGCTCGTACCTGGCGTCAAGTATCCTTGTCAGGCCTCTCGTGATGAATGCACTTCTCAAGTTTGTCGTGAAGTTTCCCGACGAGGACTTTATTCCCGACATTATTGACTTATTTGATGCCGAAACACGGTCTTTGGACTTGGAGATTCAGACAAGAGCTCACGAGTATTTGCGAGTGGCCACACTTCTTACCAGTGGCAACGAAACGGATATTCTGCTTGCTAAATCTTTGATCCAGCCGCTCCCGCCGTTTGAAAGCAGGCAAAATAAGCTTATTGGCCAGTTGGGAAGCCTCAAAATGATCGCAGGGCCTTCTCTGTCAAGTCTAAATGTGTCTAAAATCCCCCTTCGTCATATGATCGACACTAATGGAATCGCGCGAGGTTCTCTGACCTCTCCCGTTAGTGGAGAAGCCAAAGACGCTGATCCTTTTTTAGACGATTCATCGCAACATGATAAAGTGCCACAATTGTCTCCCAATTGGTACGAAGGATACCACCGGATGCTTCAGTTTGATGCGGGGATCTTTTACGAGGACCAGCTTGTGAAGCTAACTTATAGAATTATCCGGGATGGCCCGTCGTACAAAGTCGTATTCACGATTATCAACAATGCGGCCAAAACTGCCGATGCTTCTATAACGGCGTTTACGGTTCATGACGTTCACACCATGGGCTCGTCACAATATTTGGTGAGTTTGTCGCGGCTACCCGAATCGAAAATTCCTGAGAAAACTGTTATGGAACTCGATGTCAAAGTCCGCGATATCATTAGCAATAAGGAAGGCCCGGTGATTGCCATGAGTTTCAAATGCAGTGGCTCTTTCAATTCGCTCGCTTTGAAAATTCCAGTGGCTCTCACCAAAACGCTTTCGGGTACATCGATGAAATCGATCGATGAGTTCAAAAAACGATGGCTTCAAATCGGCGAAATGCTTGGGCTCGAAAACGGCGAAAAACGGAGCATTGTCACCGCCACTTATCGCCGCAGTTCGTCAACTGTGGTCAAAATGCTCCAAAGACTAGGCTTTGCCATCATCCAAACCACGCCCGATGAACCGAATTCCAATATATTGGTGATGGGCGCCGGCATATTGCACATGGTGAAATCGAATTGTGGAGTTTTGGTGACCATGAAAACTCTCCGACCTGATTCGAATGATTTCGATGTTATTGTTCGAAGTACAGGGGTAGGAGTGCCGGCGGTTGTTTTCGATACGATCCGCGAACTTTTAGATCTGAAGCATTAAAGAAGGAGGCAGCAAATTTACAAACCTGAGGGGAACTAGATGAAATGGAAGAGCGGTTGGTGGAAACAGCAGGCGATGAAGAAAGAAGAGTGCTTTTGAGGAGGGCAGATCTGAAAGCATGAGGATATCTGAATAAAATGGAGATTTCTGTATGAAATGAAGGAGTGGGGTTTCTATTCATCTGCGGAGTTGTTTCGATCAATTTTTATTCAGCTTTCATTTTCGGAGGTTATGGAAAAACTGGGATGTCAGAAATCATTCCCTTTAATTGAGAACCTCACCGCATTAGAGCACCAAGGGAAATGAAAAGTGAAAAAGGAAAAAGGAAAAAATGAAAAGATGAAAAAATGAAAAGATGAAAAAACCAAGCTCTCATACCGGAACATCTGTTTGACTCATTGATGGCTTCAAGATGGTGACGCCCGTTCACTGAAAGTACTTCATCAGGACTTTTTCTTTCCACTGCGACAGTTGGAAAAGGTCTTTGCCAGATCGGGAAAGAAAACTTAGGGCGAGCGGGTTGTATGCAGTCCGGTTTTTGCAGCCAGTCCCAATCGGGCAATTCTTCACCCATTGCTTAAACCATTCACGTTGTTGCAAAAGAATAAAAAGGCGAGAGTTTCTGGAAAAATCTGCTTTTACTATCTCGTCCATTCGTTGAAACAAAAAGAAAAAGAACCCTCCCCTCATACCCGCTCAACACTAAAAAGCCAACACTGCCTGGACCATGAGAAATCTTCTATTTCTTGCCATAGTTCTCGCTTTGGCCGAGGTGAATATTGCCGCTCCAGTCACGGTTTACGAAACGGCCACTTCAGTTGGAACAACCGTTGTTTCAAGATGGACGTCCTCAGCTGAATCCCAAACAATACCTTCAACACTACCCACAAATTCAGCAGATCCAGCAGGTTCTGGAGGTGGACTAATGGGGATGATTCTGAGTTTTATTTCTGCGTTCAGGTCTTCGTCAGCGTCGTCCTCATTTTCCCCTTCTGGTACTGTTTCTTCTGGATCCAGTTGGCTTTCAATCTTGAATCAACTTTTCGGCGGTTTCGGCTCGTCTCTGACTTCACGGGCCTCTGTAGGCTTCACCGGCACCACTGACTCCACAGCTACAACTACAGTTGCACAGAATCCAGTCACAACACCGCCAACGTTTGTCACGTCATCAAAATCATCGAAAGAATCATCACCATCAACGCCAACTTCAATTTCTTCAGCACCACCACCAACTTCAGCCGCAACTTCTTCATCCCCCGCAGTTCCAACTACCGGGATTTACGACGCCATCTACAACACCAGAAACACCATCGACACCAAATTTGCCAAGGCCATTCTCGACTCTCACAACGCATACAGAGCCAAACATGGAGTTGCGCCTTTATCGTGGGCAGATGGACCTTATTCGTACGCGAAAAACAACGCCGATAATTACGACTGCTCCGGTATTTTAACGCATACTCACGGCGAATATGGCGAGAACTTGGCTGCAGGATTTCCGAATGGACCTGCCGCTGTGGATGCCTGGTATGTGGAGGGCGAAACATTCGATTATGACGCTTTGAATGAGTACAACCATTTCACACAGGTGGTGTGGAAAGCATCAACAAAGGTTGGATGTGCATATAAGGACTGTTCTTCTAAAGGATGGCAGTTGTATGTGGTTTGTGAGTATGACCCACCAGGAAACTTTATTGGGCAGGAAAGGTCGAATGTTCTTCGTCCAGTTTAGTGGTCATGTCAAGGACAAGGTGATCTAGAGAAGGAAGGGTGTAAGTGCGAAAGCGGGGGTATCATGTTATGATTTTGGGAGAGCTTTCAAAGCTTTGAATGCTTGAAAGCTTTGAATGCTTAAAAGCTTTGAATGCTTAGAAAGCTTGAAAATCTTGGAAATCTTAAAAGAGCTTGAAAGAATCCATGTGGTTGCATACAGATTCAAAAATTACGCTCTTTACCTCGTCCGATGCGTCAAAGTTATATCAACAAGCCTCTGGGTTGGAATTTCCCGATGCTATGTTGCAAATGTAGGGTAAGTAGCAAAGGCAATTTGAAGAAAGTCTAGAAAATGAGTTTTTCTAAAGTCTACACTAAATTGCGCCCTGTGGGTTCTGAACCTGAATCTAAGTACTGTAGACCCAATGCTGTTCCACTATAATTGTTTATATTCAATGCTCGGTTTTAGCCCGTCTCATAACCACATGGTGGACCTTCTCTGTTTCAAAGCGTCTAACTCAGAAGGAGACTATGGTAAAACTGGAGTTTACCATACGTTGCTTCTTTCAAAAATCGAATGAATTGCAAAGTTCGCTTTTTTTCAATCGAAGACGGAGGATGGTGTGAAGAGAGTAGCATGATCATTCACCAAGTTCGGGGTCGGGGTCTATGCGATTATCGCATAGAAAATCACTTTTATCTCTGAGAACGAATAATCGGAAGAGTAGGTACTGTTAACACTGAAGAGCAACAAGTAGATGAAAAGAATTGAGACTCTGGCTTTTTCAAAGCTTTTTTTCGAAATCTTGGTGTCGGTTAGCTTGTCATTGGCCATGTCATTATGGCGTCATGAATTAGCTTATCGGAGCGTAAACTTGAATAAGAAGTTTTATTGGCCCAGGTACCCAGGACTCACTGTCTGCAAATAAGTCAATTTACTGAAATCCATTCCTATGCTATCACAGGTATTTTCAAATATTGTGGATTTACTGTGTAGTTTCAGGGTTCATACACTTGAGCTGTTTATTATGTGAGAACTTCTAGTAAAACCAGTCAGTCTTTCCAACACTTGGGGTGGGAAAGCCGGTCTTTGTATATTTATAGCAGGGCAAAGGGCCAGCTTACTGCAATAGAAGTAATCAGCACAATTACAGGATGTAATTCCATTTCCCGATCATGACTATTGTATGTTCTCATTGTAAGATAATTAATTGCAACTTGCCTGAATGGGACACCCTGCATGGACATCTAGAATACACCATAAAACCACGAAATAACACCGTTTGACAGTGTTTGAAGGTGTTTGGTAGACGGTTAGGGTCAAAAGTAAGAACAACTGCTATTTGTTGATAATCTTGAAGCACTGTTCAGATCTGTTGAGACCTTGAAGAACAGTGAGCAATGGTTCACAACGGTCACTGTCGAAGTGTTGAGAACTGTTAAAAAAGTTAACACCTTTGAACAATTGTTCATAACAGTTACTATTAAATTGTTGAGAACTGTTAAAAGCAACTTTGAAGAATTGTTAGGAACTGTTGAATCTGTGAAGAGCTGGGAATAAGACTGTAAAGATTCAAAATAACTGGAAGCTCTTAATCTCTGTAAGCTCTTAAATTCTGTAAGCTCTTAATCTCTGTAAGCTCTTAATCTCTGTAAACTCTTAAACTCTGTAAGTTCTTAATTACTGCGAAATACCTGTGAGCAGCTGCGAAAATAATTATTGTTCCAAATGGCTGTTACATCATAAGTAGCTGTGAAAAGTGTGAGCTGCTGAATATATCAAAGCTATGGAGTACTTATAGCGTCAACTATTATTTATCTGTTAGCTTTTGGTCTGTTAATTATTAGTCTCTTGACTGTTAAGCTGGTAGCCCTGTTATCTATTAGACCTGTAATCTGTTAGACCGGTTACTTGTTAGACCTTTTGGATCTGTTAAATCTGTACAGGCTGTAAAAGCTGTTCAAGTGGGAAACTTCTCAATATTACAATCTGATCAATATGATAATCTGATCAATACATTGACTTTTTCAGGGAGTACACCATCCACGTCGACGGCATAGGGTATTTGTGCTACTTTGTCATATTCAACTTCAAGAAAAGAGACAAAAACAAAGTGCATGATGGAAACAAAAAGCGCAACAATAAGAAGAAGAAATGCAACCCCAAATCAGACCAGGTACGGAACAAAAGACGAGACACTTATGCTCGAATATTTTGGACCAGGAAAGCAGCAATGACAATCGTAATGAATACTACGAGGACAATAAGATGATCAAATCGTACATGTATTTTCTTGAAAGTTATGGCAATAAGGCTTCTAGAGAAAAAGGCCGGGTTGAGGTCTCGAATGCCCTTGTTCTTCGGCGATATTAAAAAGAAAGACTCGTCCACCGAAGAAGACCGATCTAAATGATGCTAATTTGCATGAACACTCGTACAATTTCCCTGATTCTTTAGAGGCAAGCATGAAGCCAAGAGCGAGGGGCCGTAAGAGGATTTTGGGCATGATCAACCAGTTTTCGGGGCACGAAGTGGGACTTTACAGAATGAAAAGATAGTGTGTTGAGGAATTATGGGAAGGTGTGGTTTTCAAGTAGTATACTGCTGGAGCCAGGAATGCAATTCGAAAATATGCTGCAGACTCAGAAGAAAGAATAATCCATGAAGTCGATAAGAAAGGATTTCCAGAAGGTATCACGCAGTGTAGTTCATCGTTAGTTTCGTTGCACTCCATTAACGAGGTTCGCTAGAATCGCATATCGAAATCGTTGCAACGACAACTCCCAAGATATTTCCGATATCGTTACCACAGTTTTCGTAGCGTAGTTCTCATTATCTTCACCACAGTTACGGAGAGTCTAGCGAAGATGCTACTGCGTTTTAGCTTGTTATAAGTGATGATGAACAGGACCATCTCATAGACCTCTGCAACATCCCAATATCTTAATTCCCATAATCCTAGTTCCCAATATCTCAATCTATTCCATCTACCACCAACTTTTTGCAACCGCTCGAAATGCTACAAAACCCTCGATATTACCTTTTCCGAGGCGTGTGGAAATCGCTGGGCAAAAAAGGAAGCTTTGGGTAGTACCCCGGCATTGAAGTCGCCCCAAGAGTGTTTTCCACCTTGATGTCCTTAACAAGCATCCTCACATTAGGATACGCCTTGTTCTGTTGACGCGATATCGTGTCTAAAGATCGCCTCAAAGCCTGGTTAGTGTACAATTTTTTAACTGCGGTCTTAACATCGCTTCTCAAGTTCCTCCGCTCGCCCGCGACGGGGTACCGGTGGAAACGAAAGTGGAAAATGCCTGAAATCTTTTTCGTTTCACTTGGAGTATTGGGCACCGTCTCGTGCAATGCCCTGTGTAGAGCGCGTTTTATGACTTTTCGGAATGTGCTTCGGGCCACTGCAGTGCCCATGGGAGAGTGTACACTCTTGAAAAATTCCATACTTTTGTACTTGCCACGGTAGCCAGCAAAGCTCTTTTGCAAATTGACGTCGTTGAGATTCGGACACCCATAGTTAGTGAAGGTATAGGCGACGTTGGATTTCCGGAGGCTGCAGATCACGTGACTCTGGGGCACGAACACCGCAGAAAAGTACTTGCACGAGAACAACATCGGGAGTTTGCCGAAAAGCGGCCGGCGCGAGAAGAACTGGTGGCCCGATGTGTCGATTCCCTTGATATCCGTGGCTTTTTCCGGGAGCCTGTCGCCTCTTATATGAGGCAACTCTTGCCAGGGGACCTGGGGTTTTTTCGTAATGGGACTACTTCTAAGAACGGTCTCCTTGTTTATTCTTGGGTTTGGTCTTAGTACGGGACCAGGCAAGGGAGCCGGAGGGGACATTCTGGGGCCCGTCGCCTGGGCCGTAGAGTAGAAACGGCGCATTTTAGTGTTTTTATTAGAGAGAGAGAGAGATGAGAAAGTTATCGAGGTTTTGAAAGATGGAGAAGCGCGAGCGTGCGGGAGCGTGGAGCGTGGAGCGTGGAGCGCGAATGGGGTACGAGTTATCGGGGTATTTCCACCAGAGTTTGGCACTTTGCACATGCTCAAATTTTGTTGCTCAAACTTTCTTGTGATTTAGCTTGGTTTTGTTGCATAGAAGTGTTTTGGCATGAATGTCATAGGACTGCACTTGGACTACGCTTTTATTTTTTGTAGTCGTTCAGTGGGAAGACAAGAATTTACGGGGGATCGCGTTTTAGAAAGAATAGCTATTTCCGTGTGTCTCGTTAACTCGGATGAAGTGTCTGAGCAACCTAGACTCTTATTATAATATCTCCCACTTAGAAAGGGGGTGATATTTTCATCGAAGTTTAAGATTTTAAATTTCCATTGCTCTCCCGGTTCCATATTTACAAGTGTCTTCGTAAGAGCAGTGCTCCCAATGGACACCCAGTTTATTCTTCTATCTAATTAATAGATACATCTTTGAAGAGAATTTGCAATATGTTTTATAGAAAAACACTAACTAAAGCTTCTGGGATATTTATTTACATGCCCTGAAAGCACTTCTGTCTTGTGACTTATTTTCCATGTGGGCAGCAGTGCTGTGTCTTTTTCGTCCACCATCGTACATCGCTTTGTACAATTGTACGAAAACGACTGGTTTCAACCATCGTATAGACGAAGACCATGACCTCTAAAGTCGGATATGAAAATACTATTTCGTACATCGAAAGCCATGATTCTTCTTAAAGTTTCAGTTGAAATGATTGAAAGGTCTTTGACATCTTTAGAAACCATATCAATATCTTCAAAGGGTTCCCTGTCGCTTTTGTCAGGCCGCAGGTCGTTAAAATTGCTAAACGATGACCGGCCTGTCTTAGAATCTATTTTCATACTGATTCGCCTTTGTATATGCGTTCTAAAGTGACATGGCACAAGTCGGAGTTTTTATCTTTTGAGAATCGTAGTTTTTGAGTCATCTTTTTTATTGAGTGAGTTAACTGACTCACTTGAAAGCCACTCTACCGTAAAGATTGAAACCTCTAGCTCGATTCACTAGGCTTTAGGGCAATACTTGTCCAAAATCTATGCACTCTAATGTAACGACTTTGAGTATCCCACCACTATCTAAAGAAGCACACCACTCAATAACAAATCTATAAAGGGCGAAATAATTGAAACAGTCGTCCTAATATGAGGCTTGAGCGGTTTTTCTACATCCAAAAATCGATTTTGACCTACAAAAGAGAATATTCGACAGTTTAGTTCCCTACGCTAAAGACGTAAGACTCAACTCACTTCACAGGATTAGAATTATACACAGCCTTTCATTGAACCCTTGGCCTTATCCAGCTAGGTACTTGCTTCAAACGATATTATCGTTTTTTGAGGGCCTGGACTTGCACAAGGAAAGTGATTGATCCAAATGACCGTGTCCCCACAGTTTGAAAGTAAGAATATTCACAAGCTATATATCTGTTCTCATTTCCTAAGCCATCGCAAGTGGTCTTTTTAAAAATATATGTAATGGCTACTGTTCTTTTTTTGAGCTTAATCCTCTTCATGTTCCACCCCATAGTGAGTTGCTTCAAACTTTCGTACATTCGGCATACATTCGTACATTTCTATCTGATTTCGTACCCATCGGACCTGTATGTACGAAAACGATGGATTTTGGATCGTACTTCCCCACGTCCTTCGTAATCAAACTGTATGATACGGCACTGGTGGGCAGTATAGTAAACCTTCGATAAACCGGACATAATTATTGCACGCCAAAAGTCCGGCTTATCGGGAAACGAGGTGTTTCTGCACATGAGGAAAACTTTCTGTCTTTTATACATGAATTTGGGCATTTTGTCCTGTCCCAACGTTTCACTTGCAAACGTATGGATTAAAGAAGATATTGCGCTTGATCTAATTGAGCCCCCTGTCTTTCTATCTTCCGTGACTTTCTTCTTTTGTTCGTTAAATTTGACTAGGAGACAAGTATGCTTCATTTATAGCATTTATCTCATCATTGTACCACAAGGCTCGACTCGATTCTCCTAATCAACATCCTCATCCCGGATCCGACAAAACACAAAAAGCCTCGTCCGAATCTGTAGTTTTGTTGCTTGGAGAATCTTCCACTAATCAACCCTCAAACTCACAGGAATATTGCCTAAGTTCAACGTCTCTTTTGAAAGCAGCAGATAAACCGGTTTGGAAAAAGCTTATAGAGTCGCCCTTCGTTCTTTAAGAACTCAAACTAATCGTTCTTTCGCAGCTTTGTACGAAAAACAGATGGATTTCTCCGTTGGCTTTGCTACAAAAGTGATGCTTATTTGTAAATACTTTCCCAACTTTTTTCTAATATCAGCAAGCTAAAGTAGTGCGACAGGGTTATCTAACATCGTGATTGACCTTTAACGGTGTAAATTTGATGCAGACACACGATGTGAACCTGTGAAAAGCAGCGCATCCCTTTATACGGTATTCAATCGTTTTACAAGACCAATGGGGAAATTCATCTGGGTTTTCCGTTGAAAAACGTGGAACCTTTAGAAAGTGGAATGTCTGAAAGACGGCCAATAGAGGGGTTTTCCCCATATTTAAGGATCTTAACTGCGGCTTGCTTTTTTTTTTTTTTTTTCGATCGAACCTTAACGGGACTCCGGCTTACAAGGTGTCCGGCTTTTTCAGGATTTGCTGTATTACTCAGTCGGTCTTAATTGGAACATGGCTTGTTAAAACAATGAAAAGATAACGTGTTCAAAATAAGACAAGCTTTGGTAAGAAGAAAACCCGCTCTTTATTTTTGTGCAGATCTGTGATCTAATTGGGTGTAGAAATAGAAATAGCGGTTTTTGATTATTCTATGGAAGACAGTCCATGTTTCTAATACACTCTCATTTCCGCAAATTGGCAGTCATGAGACCCGGTTATGAGACCTCGTTTGGCTCAGTGACGGTAGTCATCATTTTTGATGAATTATGGCTGTTACAATTACACCATACTATCCCTACACATGTGCTAAAGATCCAAAAAACGTTCAAAATCCAAAACGTTCAAAATCCAAAACGTTCAAAATCCAAAACATTCAAAATCCAAAACGTTCAAAATCTCCAATCCATCAGAGATCGATATATCCGAGAATATCATCACATCAGCATTGGTAGACAACTCAAATCATTAACACACTAAACACACGTATTTTAGCCAAAATGGTTTACCACCCCCTGTAAAACTAAAGCTATTGCGATATAGCCGAAAGTCTCTACCTGCTCTACTTGCTACAGCCTAATTTCTTCCACAGAATCAAACCTAATTCTTTTCCTATTTTTCTCAATTCCTTTTTTCCAATCGCACTGCTGACTAAAACTGACTCAGACTCTGGCTATCGCGGAGCGGATACAAGAAAACCGGAGACGGAAGCGGAAGCGCGCACACTTACGAAAACGGATACGGAGACGGAAAATTCTCAGGAAAGGAAAAACAAATGCGCCACCAATACTTCATATGTCAGCATTTCGCCAGGGTTTCCGAATCTAGGTTTGTTTGTGGCAAGCCCTCGAAGTCGTATAAGTACACTGTAGTGTCCGCAGAAAAGTATATCGTTTTCCCATCTTCTTCACTGGTCCCATCTTCACTTGTCCTATCTTCACTGATCCCATCTTCACTTATCCCTTCTTCATTTATCCCAAAACAGTATAATGACCGCTTCAGTTATTGTTTCAGGCGCGACGGGTTTCATCGCCCAGCACATCATCAAGCTCCTTCTCTCGCAAGGCTACAGCGTTATAGGCACAGTCCGGTCCACGGCCAAGGGAGAACACCTTCAAAGTCTCTTTAATTCGGACAAATTCTCATTCGAAGTTGTTCCGGGTTTGGACCTCGAAGGAGCTTTCGACGAGACGTTGCAGAAGCATCCTGAGGCAACGGTTTTCTTGCACACCGCGTCCCCGGTAAACCTTCTGTCGACCGATGTCGAAAAAGACTTGCTTATACCCGCGGTAAACGGGACTAAAAACGTTCTTGAGGCGATTAAAAAGCACGGATCTCAAATCAAGCACGTGGTAGTTACGTCGTCTGCTGTTGCCATGACGGAAGCCGCCAGGTTCTTGGACCCCACTCATACTGTGGACGAAAAGTCGTGGAATCCAATTTCATGGGAAGAAGCCAAATCCGATGGTTTTCTTGGGTACATGGCCTCCAAAACATTTGCCGAAAAGGCCGCATGGGACTTTGTCGAGAATCAAAAGCCTAGCTTCACTCTTAATACGGTCAATCCCGTGTACATTCTTGGGCCACAAGCGTTTGATTCAGAAGTGAAGGAAACACTCAATTTCAGTGCTGAGATTCTCAATAAATACTTGAAATTGTCGCCCGATTCCGCCATTCCCGATACGGAGGGGGCGTTTATTGATGTGCGGGACGTGGCTAAGGCCCACTTGGCGGCGTTTGAAAAGGGTTTTGTCAACAAACGTCTTTTGTTATCCGCTGGAGAATTTGCGCCTCAAGATATCCTTGATATTTTGAGCGACAATTTCGATTCTTTGAACGGGAAGATACCTGTTGGAAACCCCGGGACCGGCGGATCAACGCAGATGTGTAAGATGGAGAACAGCCAGACCAGAGAAGTGTTAGGGTTTTCGTTCATTGACCTTAAACAGTCGGTCGTGGACGCCGCAGCCCAGATTTTGAAGGCACGTAATTAGGTATAGTGCTGGTTGATGATGGTATGATGCCTGTTCATTTATAGGAATCAAGCGCTGAGATTTCTGAAATTGTAGCCGGGGTTTCTATCTCGAGAGAGTCTCGTTTGTATCGTGAGGATATTGCTTTAAGTCGTTGGTCTCATTAAGTCGCTGGTCTCGTTAAGTTGTTGGCTTCATTAAGTTGTTGGTATCAAGTTGTTGGCCTCATTAAAATGTTGAAATCCTTTAGTAGATCGTGGGACGCCTTCGTTAAGTCGTAACCCTTCTCCCTTTATTTCGGAATCCTTTACCTCTCTAAACTTCCACCATATATCGATATTGGTAAACTATGACTTGATGATTGAAACAGAAAAAGAAGCGTTTCTCTTCTCAAGAGGTGGTTTTCCAGAATAAAACAGTTGCAACGCCAACTGTTTTTGGACTTGTCTCAGGATTAGTGCTTGTTGCCTTCTTGAAAAGTTTGAATTGCTTGTTTCCATGTTCTTTGCATGCATCCATTTCAATTCATTTTCGGCGTATATCCTTTTCGTCCAGCTTGCCCATCTTTCCATCTTCTCCACACTTATCAGACTCTCATACCAACACCCCCTTAACTCCACGAACACCCCTTTGAACACAAAACAACCAGTATTTCCAAACACATCCCAACATATTCATTAAAGTCCCAAATCTACCGTCCTCCACCACCGATTTCAATCCTCTAAAGTTGTGGCCCAGAGCACCACACTCGTGTCGGCTGTAGCAAGAGCCAAAAGCTTGGGATTAAACGCCACAACCTTCGGAATCCCCTGTCGACTAGGCAAAACAGTAAACGGCTTGATGGTCACGTGATCCCGGTCATTTGGCTCGTGGCCTTCACTTCTAAGAAGGCCCAATTCAAACACCGCCACATTGCCGTCAATGTTCCCTGCGAACACGTGCTTTCCGTCGGGACTAAAGCACGCCGAGCCCGAGCTAGCGTAGTGAAATTTCATCCAGTTAGGTGCCGCCTTTTCATCCACCTCCAAAGTTGCAAGTAACTTGCCCAGAAGAGCATCTAAAATGAGGTGTTGGGCCAGGTCTGTGGCAAGGAGCAAGTACCGACCGTTATTGGAGAATTCCGCCTTTACCCAAGTCCCGGTACGGCCCGTGGGCACTGTTTTGGAGAGAAAAGGCCCTCGTTCGAAAGAATTAGCACTATAAAACTCCACCGAGCCGGATTCAGCCGTGGACAAAGGCGCTTTGGCCACCACAAACACGATCCCATGTGGATCCCATGCTATAACAGCTGCCTGGCCCGTGCCGAAGCTTCCCATGGGCGTCGATGTACGGAAATCCCATGATTTTACCGTATGATCTGCAGAGGCAGAAAGAAACGTGCGTGTGACCGGATTTACCTCGAGCTGGAGCACCTGGTCCTTGTGGCCCTTGAAGTATCGAAGGTAGCTCTTGGTTGTGAGCGAGAGATGGCGGATGGAATGGTCCAGTTCGTCAGTGTTACCCGGACTGTAGACGGGTGTTGAAGCATATAAACACCCCATATCATCGTGGGTAAATTTGGCTAGATGTGCCCCATATTTCTGCAGCTGCACCTCTTTGGACCGCGTGCCTTTGTGGCAGTCATAGAGCTGGATGGTTTTATCGACACCGGAGCTGATTAAATACTGGCCTGAGTCGTCGAAATCGAGGCATGTGACTGACGCGTTTTCATGGTACGAGAGTTTTTTGGCGGGTCGGAACGACGCAAGCAACGCGTCGGTGACCGGAATGCTTGACGGAGTTTTTTTCGACGCCATAAAAATCGAAAAAAGGAGAAAGAAAGAAAGAAAGAAAGAAAGAAAGAAAGAAAGAAAAGCAGAAAGAGGCGAGCAGGGGTATACAAACCACGTTTTAGTTATGGTTGATTCTGTTGATTTTGTTGATTCTGTTGATTTTGTTGATTCTGATGATGGAAGTTTACATTGAGTGCGCGCAGACGTGCGTCGTGTAGTGTGCACTGTGCACTGTGTTGTTGGGGCGAGTCTCACATAACGTGGGTGCGGGTGCGGCCGGCCACTGGGTGCGGTCGGCCACCTTCAGCTATTCCAAATACAAATTCACACTGTTCTCGAACAAAAATACAATTCTCCTATTTAGAAATTAATTCATTGATTGAGGAGATTTCCTTTTTTTCTGCCCCGGGTTTCTACAATTTCCACAAAGTCTGTCTGGCTTTGTAGGTGATACAAAAAGATCACATGTAGCCTCGCGAGAAGGCGCAATTCGGGCGTCATAAGCTTCTAACGTTTCGGGAAAGACTGGAAAAATCGACTCAGTCGATACATCGCCTTCACATGACAAATACTTACTACTAAGGCTGTCCTTTTTTTCTTTTCCGGTTCAATTCGCGTAATAGTTGCCTCTTTTCGTCTCTGAGGATTTCGATCTCATACAAGGCTTTTGTAAACCCTCTCCTCATTTGCTCAATTTGCATTTTAAGGCGCGAGGGAATTTTTTCCGTAACCTTTCACATAAGTTCTTTGATATTATCTGTTTTTAATCCAACTTGGGAGAGATTTGTCGGTGTCAGCGGCTCCCAAACTCGCACAGGGATCGATACTGGTGTTGGCGCTTCGAGACAAGTATACAACTTCGAAACAACCCGATCGGGTTCAAATGGAATTCAACCAGAGCCGCCGAAGCCGTTTTTTTGTATTTTTGAAGTTAAGAGCGTCATATTAAGCCTCCTCGAACATCTCAACGAAATCTAATTTGTCGACCAGATACATGCCCGTACGCGTGGTCCTATCAATGAGATCATAGTACACCTTCTTCAAAGGACCAAAGGACCAAAGGACCAAAGGACCAAAGCAGGCAACATCCTGAGGCTGTAGAAGCTGAGAGTAATGCGGTGGTAACACGAACTCACGAGCCTGTAATCACCATATGTTGATAGGTTGCCCCTAATGAGAATCCGGTCTCATCAAAATTATAAATGTCATCGGAGTCTATGCCGTAATCCATTCTTGTCTTGCTAAATAGATCAAACCACCCACAAATGATTTTTGCGTCTTCGCAACTTGCTCTCTTAATATCATGGGGTCTTCAATTTCTACCATAGATTTCAGGATGGCGTAAAAGAAAACCTCTGAGCCAATCCTTGCCCAACGGCCGCCCACGTATGCCAGTGCGGGCCGCGGCAATCAAATTGGCGTTTGCTCGAACATCTGAGGAACTGGGACGAAAATCAGCGGCGGTTTTTTTTTCTTTTTTTATTCCTTATCCATTTGAAAAGTACCTATTTCTCTTCTCTAGTCATAATACATCCATTGGGGTGTATTTCGAGGAGTTATTCACCACCGTTCACGCGATCTTGAAGAATGGTGCGAGGCACATGAAAAACCCATGCTGCTCTTCGAACTGATGTAATCAGACCAGTCCTAATAGACTGGATGGCTAATTTGATCCTGCCTCTTATCCGAGCATTTTTTTTTTTTTTGAAATCTGAGGTGTTCTTCTGGGTGGAGGAGGAAAAGAAATTTGTTGTCGTTCGATTTATGACGCGTCACGTCTGGGTGGCCGCTTCCGCACCCACGTTATAGTTAATAAACGAGTGGCTCGCGAATCGAATACAGAGAACCAATGCGATGATATTTTAGAGTAGTTACCGATAATTGCCAAATGAATGTGTTTTTTTTTTTTTCTTTTCATTTCTTTATTTCTCTACAATTATGGTATGGTATGAGGATTTGTGGCTTAACTATTTGTCTTTTCGGGATGCTGTGAGAAAAGAATGTCTGGGACGATATATGTGAGGAATACCAATGTTTTGTTTGGTGTATGGCGCAAGAGTTTTTCCATCATTTCTTCTTGCAGCAAGTTCTTGACACAGAATAGATGGCACAATTGGCCCATCAATATAGGATCTTAATGACATCTAAATGAGATCGAAAAGTCACCGCAACTGTATTGAATTAATTACAAGGTGTATAATTACGCTGGAGCTTGTGATAATTCGAAGGTATTCTTTGATTAGAGTTGGCCTGGTCATAGCAAAGGCCTTTTCTTTCATTATACTTTCACAATCTGTAGTGGGAACGTGCTTCCCCTAAATTATTTGTTTTGTGGAAAAGAAAGAACATTCAAGGCTCTTGCAAAACCTATACTTATCGCTTCAAAATACATGTACTCTACGTTTTGAAAACAGATCTGCTTTTACCAATTTGAATACCGTATGACTTCCAGTTATCGCGAGGTCGCACTTACCACTTAATAAATACTCTCGCATTTCACAGAGATTCTTATTGAAACCGAGGTAATTGATGGAATAAGAAACTTTGAAGATCAACAAAAAGACCATTGTCTCTTTTGACCTTGCGAAAGGCGGGTTTTACTGGTGTACTTTATAGTGAATACTGCTGATGTTAGTTGTGAAATAGAGGAACTTTAGTCTGTGTTCGATTTTGAGATGAATCCTCGCCATTTTAAGAATGCCCTCAAGGGATTGTTATTTACTGAAGCGGTATTAATTTTCGAATAATCAGTCATAGTATTGGCATGTGCCAACGGAAATGTATGGAATAAAGTAGTGAAACCGCGGTTCTAATACTATTCCCAACCTTATTTGGGTGCAAAATTGACGTCTGACGGGGGATGAGAATAAAGGGCAGAGTATAGAAGAGAGGTGAAGGGAGAATGATAAAAAGTCAATGTAGAAGGAGTAAAAGTAGCAAGATGATGTGAATGTAGCAAAAGTCAATGCAGCAAGAGTGAATGCAGCAAGAGTCAATGCAGCAAGAGTGAATGCAGCAAGAAGATACAGTAAAATAGAATTGAAAGAGATAAAAGAAGGATCTCATACAGTATAACACCCCTAAGTGGCTCGCCGAAGACGCGACACGTTTTTTTTATATACAACAATTCTTTGATCATTGGTAACAATGTCAAATTCCCATCTAAAACCGAAAGAGGAGCGAGAAGCCCAAGAGTGAGTATAGTAAAATAGCGTTAGACTAGAAGAAAAGAAATCCAACCCTCTCCTTCGCTTCTTTAGCACGACGTTTTGGTGTCGCGCCGATTACGCTTGGAGATCGGTATCATGGACGATAAACCTTGAGAGACGCACACCAAAAAAGCCAAAATTTGAATGTCCATGAGGAGAGTACACTCTCCAAGTGGCTTATGTACCTTGAGTCTATTGGAGTGCCTTCCCAGCAGTATCAGGCTCGGGATATGGCCAATTTCATAATTGCGTCTCGCGGGAAAGTGCCGTTCGAACCAGTTGGCAAAAATTGGCACACATTTTCTACAAGGCTTCTTAAAACGAAACACTGATGTCAAGAGCAAGCTGATAAAAACTCGTGATACAATTCGTGCCAAGTCTGAGACGCCAAAAAAATTCGAAAATTGGTTTCAACGCGTGAAAAAGACGATGAATGACTACGGTATTGTCCAGTGCAATGTTTATACCGTTGATGAGACTGGATTTGCTATGGGAATCCTTGATTGCACTCGCGTGATCACAGGTTCCGAGGTACGTAATGAGCCGACGCTTTTGCAACCTGGAAATCGAGAATGGGTCACCGCAATTGAGTGCATAAGTGCTGGCGGTTTCGCGTTGGCACCCTTCATTATCTTTAGAGCTAAACGATTGCAACAGGGTTGGTTTGAAGGCCTAGAAAGGAATTGGCGCATTGGCGTAAGTGACAATGGATGGACAAACGACAGTTTGGGACTTAAGTGGCTCGAAAGAGTCTTTATTCCTCAATCGGATGCTTGCAGAGTGGGTGAATACCGTCTTTTGCTTTTCGATGGCCATGGAAGTCATTTGACCCAAGAGTTCAAAAACAAATGTGAAAAACATAGGATATTGATTCAGTGTATGCCCCCGCATACTTCGCATCGTCTCCAGCATCTTGATGTTGTCTGCTCTGCTGTATTGAAACGAGAGTACAGAAAGATGGTGCAGAGTAAAATGCAGGCTCTTCATCATAGTGTCGACAAACATGAGTTCCTTTCTGCATACCCCGGAGCTAGAAGAGGTGCTTTTTCCGCCTCAATGATCGATAGTGTTTTCCGAACCTCGGGCTTGCTTCCATTTGATCCAGATCGTGTTATCGATAAGCTTCCACGAGCTTTTCTTACACCAGCGCACGAGGTTGATGGAGAAGGAAGAATGTCACCAGAAGACCTTTCTCTTCCATCAGAGAATGATGAAATAATGGATTTAGATACAGAATTTGCTAAACTCATTCAAAATGTGAGTCATGGCCCTCGAAGTCCGCTCAAGGTCATCATGGCGAAATATTCAGAACAGGTACATTGCGCGTTCACCAAAGCAAATATATTCAAACAAGAATTGCACAAACAAAAGGAAGCAATGACTGAACTCAAGAAAAAGAAGTCAAGATCGAAAAGAAAGTACCTCAAGGAATGTGATTTATCTGTCGAGGACGTGGAGCAGATCTCGTTACCCCCTACAGAAGCGTTAGAATTCAATCTCAACAATTGAGACGAAATTGTGAACAATGGCTCACCGGTACGTAAAAAGCTGAAACGGCTTTGTGGAAAATGTAGATTGATGGGCCATAGAATTTAAACGTGTGCGAAAAAAGACTAGTGGCTTTATATTTAATTTTAGTTCTGTGTGTTAAGAAAAATTGATTTAAAATCGAGCTTATAACTAATTTCGGAAAAAGCGAGCCACCTAGGGGTGTTGTACTGTAGCGTCAGAAGTCAATTCGCACCACATAGATAGCGTGACCTCTGCAATCAAGCCTGCATTTTTTCGACTCCAAGCTATTTCTCCCTTTCAAAAAGTGACGTTGTTATGCTATTGTATCGTTCTTCTTATAATAACACTAGGCTACGCAACCAGAAAGGTTACTCTATGAGAATCTTTATCGAAAAGCAGAGGGCTCAAATGGTCAGCTTCGGACAGAGATGTTCTCTGCACCACCTCACTTATCTCCAAAGTTCCATATAGAAACAAGAACCCAGTGAAAGATTGTTGTAACTGTTGTCTACTCAAAAGACTTTAAGAACCTTTCATCCAGATTTTGCCAGTTATCGTCCATTCATTCGATGCACTGCCAAATACATAATCGCGGCCTACGCTATGCAAACGATTTATGTTGAGAGACCAAGCAGCCTATGCCAGATGAACAACTTCGTTGTTCATATAGTTAATATAGCCTTTATACTGCATAGGTCACTCTTAAGGGGCTTTCCGTCTCTTTCCACTTGACCCGCCATACGTAGTCTTCCGGGTGACGTCTAGGCCTGTAGTGACC
This sequence comes from Metschnikowia lunata, assembly GCA_030583235.1. Taxonomy (NCBI): domain Eukaryota; kingdom Fungi; phylum Ascomycota; class Pichiomycetes; order Serinales; family Metschnikowiaceae; genus Metschnikowia; species Metschnikowia lunata. The sequence continues at coordinate 13,621 of JAJMHP010000020.1, read as the reverse complement.
TTTATAAAATGTCCATCTCCAAAATACTTAATGCATCTCTACCTTTTCTTACGGACACCTAATACTTGACTGTATTAGTTTATTCCTACGGCCCCGAAGTACTCTTAACGCCTATGGCTGAGTCCTAAGATACAAAATTACAACTCATCCCCCTCCTAAGAGAGACTTCCCTTCGGGTTATTCTTCTGAACGAGGTACGGTCCCTACGTATCGCTACCAGCGTGGTCTGAGTTGCCTGTCAAGCTCGAATTAAGATCACTCCCTTTCGGGACATGTCTAAGCTGTGAGACTTGATTGAGGCTCTTCTGCTCTGTATACGTGATAGTCTCCCTCATGAATATTCCAGGACGTACACGTGACTACATTAGTGCAGTACTCCACTCAACAATTTACATTGATTTGCACTATGCACCTAACGAATATTGATTTGATTATTCAGTAGGACTGGTAGAGTCGAAGGAATGCGAATCAAAAAGGATCAGGATCAGGATCAGGACCAGAACCAGCACCAGCACCAGAACCAGCACCAGCACCAGCACCAGCACCAGAACCGGCATCAGGACCATACTGGACTGAGTAAAGGTCCGCGAGACTATAGTAAAAGGTGAGGGAAGAAATAACCAACGCTGGGTTCGATAATCAATACAGCAAGTGCACCACTCAACATTCCGAATTAAAAAAAAAAAAAAGAAAAAAAAAAAAAAAAAACTAATCAAAGGAAAGAGAAATCTCGCACTCATCCGTTTCTCATTCTTTTATCTTCTTGATAATCTTGTTCCTCTTCTCTCCTATTCTTCTTTTCTTCTTTTCCTCCTTTTTTCTTTTCCTCTTTTCCTCTTTTCCTCTTTTCCTCTTTTCCTCTTTTCTCTCCCTCCCTTCTTGCTGCGGCCCACCTCTCTTTACATGACCTCCGGTCTCACACTTGACGCCTTTTCCTCCCCTATTCACGCACCTGCTCTATACCGACCCCGCCACGCCTACCCTCGTTTTCGCACCAAAATAAACCCCAGTTGCTCTCGAAATCACCTCCAAAAAAAGCTTTGATCAGCTACAACGCAACACTTTGGAAACTTATATCGGAGCCACGAGGTATCAAGGAGCAATTGGTAAAATCGTTTTACCGACAACTGTTCACTTTTTTCTACTTCTCTTCGGACTCTTGCTAAACCGTTGACTTATTGTTGTGGTGGGTATTCACAGATAAGAGATCTGGGTCAGAAAGAAACTGTGCTGAGATTGGTGGATTTGAGCTGAGCATAGTGCTGAATCTAGTGCCCATAGTTCAATCACAGAAGCGGCTTTTTTTACCTGAATTAAATTCTAATTTTCCCTTCAATTGTCATTTTTTGATGAGCGTTCCTTTCAAAGTTAAGGCTTTGTACGAGTACAAGTCCGAATATGACGACGATTTGCAGTTTGCCGCCGGCCAGGAAATCACCGTCACCGAAATCGAGGATGACGAGTGGTACTCCGGCACCTATGCGGGGAAATCCGGGATGTTTCCCAAGAACTTTGTCGAGACTCTAAAACCGCAGGACACTGATGAAGGTGACTGCAATTCTTCTTTACCCGCACATGCTCTGAATGTGGCCACTGTTGATCATTCTAGCCCATCTGGCTCATATGGCCCATATGGCTCATCTAACCCCACTGGCCCTTCTAACCCCACTGGCCCTTCTAACCCCACTGGCCCTTCTAACCCCACTGGCCCTTCTAACCCCACTGGCTCCACGGGCCGCTCGGAACCTTCTGATTTTTCTGATTCAACTGACTCGGAATCAATCGAACCACGAGTGGAATCTTTTTCTGACCACGTTAAAGGCGGGTCTGAGCTGTTTACAAACGCACCGTTGAAACCGAGTGTCTCAGCAGAATCCACAGAACCGACAGACTCCAAAACTGTCAATCCTGAGAAGCGCAACATTATCGGTCTGTCTGAATCTCTTGATGAATCTCCCCAGACTCCCTCTGTTCCATTATCAGCAAAGTTGTCGGAGGCTCCTCCATCTGTACCACGTGTGCCTATTCCAGGCGCTGTCCTGTTGCCAAGGGACGACCCGTATGCCATCAAAAAGCAGTTCATTGGGGCCGGGAAGTCTTCTTATGTTCCCCCAGTCAAACCCAGGGACAATTCCCATATTCCGCATGGGTTCAATGATGTGGCAGAAGGTCGTGAAGTCGTTAGAGAGTCTGATGCAGTGCCTCAAGCCGAATCCAACGAGCCGAAGATGAGTTTGAAGGAACGAATCGCCATGCTTCAAAAAAGACAGCAAGAGGAGGCTGAACGGGAAGCCGCTGCGCTCAAAAAGAAAGAAGAGCGTAGGAAAAAGCTAGAGGAAGAAAAAAAACTTAAGGCGTCTCAAGCAGCAAGCGCGCCTATTCTGCTGCCCGACATGCAAAATAATAGGCCGCTTGAATCTGGACATCTCATGGAAACTCAAACTTCTGGCTCGCTTTCATATCACAATAGTGGCGCCAGTTCTCACTTGGAGTCCATCGAAAAACATCGCAATACACGTGCAATTCCAACCCTTCCAGTTACTCAGGGAACCGAAAGCGATGAAACTGATCTGGAAGGCGAGACGAATGAAGTGACAGAGACTGCTACTTCTGATGTTGAGGTTAGAGATGGATCCAAAAGCGATGAAGAACAGGTGGCAGAAGAGGACGATGAAGAGGAGGACGATGAAGATTTAAGAAGAAAAAAGCTTGTTGAGAGAATGGCCAAAATCTCGGGAGGAAGAAACATGTTTGGTATGATGGGTTTGCCCGGACCATTTAGTGGGGCCAGTGCACCAGCGCCAGTAACAACAGAAACTAAAAAGAAGCAACCCCGTGAACATGTGCCGTCTCAGGAGTCTAAATCGCCAGAGATCCAGCGAAACCCACTCGAAAATGCCTCCAAAATTGGCGTTCCTCTCCCTGGTCTTGTGCCTCATCAAGAACCTCACTCAATTTCTACAGAAAGCGCTCTAAAAGAGGATACTCAGAGCAGAACCAAATCAGTGGGAAACATTAAGTCGGCAAATGTTGGTGATGAAGAGGATGATGCGAGCGAAGATGCTCTTGAGATCAAGTCCCATGAAATCAAGACCCCACAAGAACAAGCCTCGACTCAAAAGGGAGACATTTTGCCCGGAAAAGAGGTTCTTGCTCAAACACAAGATAGCGCTCCACAGCAACCCATCTTACATTCTTATGTTGAATCAAATGAGTCGCGGGCACCAAGTATGAATATCGTGAAGGAGATTCCGCAAGAAGCACCGAATGCAGGATATGAGGCGGATGCAGATGTTCTGGATCGTGGAGCTATTTCAGAAAGAGAGCTGAATATGGATCACACGTCTTCAAAATCAGTTAGGATTGGTGAGGCTCTTGACCATTTACCTCCTGTTCCACCGAAAAAGGGGGCGGTGCCGGTGCCTCAGGTAGACGAATCTCATGGATTCAACTTCTCGGCGGCTCCTCCGATTCCCAGTGCTACTTCCAAGTCTCAGGCTTCATCGCTTGACCCAAACCAACACGTGACGCACCTTTTTTCTCCTTCAGACGATGTGCATCCTATCCCAGTTGCCCACAAAGATCATCACACGGAACTGGGTCAGGACGCGATCCCTCCTTTGCCCGAAATTCCTTCCCGGGCCCCAAGCTCAATTCAAACCAGAGAAATTCCAGAAATTCCAGCGGATCTCCCTCCGCCATTACCCGCAACTCAAGTTCCAGACGAAACGAAACCTGCTGCAAATAAACGGCCACCTCCTCCAGTTCCTGAAGCCGTTCCCATTCCTCTGCTTCCGACTAGAGAAGTAGCGGACCTGTCTGAAGAAGAAAGTGAAGATGCAGCGGATGAAAACATTGATCTTGTTGAGTCGCAGCCCAACTTTCATTCGGAAAAATCTCACACTTTTTCTCATGAAGTGCCTGCTCAGAGTCCGAGCTCCCCGATCCGCAAGTCCTCGACAAGCTCGTTAAAACGGAATTCTTTTGACTCTTCACGCAGATCTGGTGAGTTCAGAAGATCTGGTTCTTTCAAGGATGGCAGATCTAATGAACAAGATCAAGCAGTGGTAAATGCGGACGCAATAAAGTCGGAACTTGAGGATCTAGCACAAACGAGTGGATGGTGGATTCAAAGCAACATTCCAGATAGCTTGAGTGGTAAGCTCGGCATAGACTTGGAATTTGAGGTTGATGAGAATAGACTCAAAAAGAGGGATGGGCGTGAAGTTATCTACAAGGACTACTATGTTCTTTTCCATGACTTGTCTCAAATTGTGTTTGAGATCCAGTATCAGAGCGACGATCCCAGAGATAATGCAAGCGTTGGCTCGTTCAAGATAAAGGCGTCTCCCAAACTCAGGAAAGACACTTTACACAGCTATAGCTCCAGTTTTGGACAGCAAATATCCGACTTTGGAGAAGGAGTCATTGGGTCCAAAGTTGGCGCAGGCATTGTCGATGAGGCGTTTCATCGACTAAATGCTCAGAATGGAAACGTGCTCAAGCCAATTGGAGAAAAGGGCTATGGTGTGACAATCTACAAGAATTTCAACAACAATGTTACCAAGATTGATGAGATCAAACAAGGAGACATTATATGCATGAAGAATGCCAAGTTTACTAGTCATAAGGGCTTGGCGGGCCTTGCATCAAAGAGCACTTCAGCTGGCGAGGGCTCTGAAATATACTCGGCGATTGTTTTGGAGTATGACCCGAAAAAAGATAAGGTTAAAGTGGCGGAAAGTGGAAAGGGAGGCGTTGTCAAGAAGGAAAGCTACAAGTTTGGGGAGATGAAGTCGGGGCGTGTCAGAGTATTCAGAGTTGTTTCTCGGGACAGTGTTGGGTGGTGATACTTTCAAATCTAGTGAATATATCGAGAGAGATACACCTGGGCTTTGTTAGATTGCTTGACGCTTAAGAGAACAGATGATACAAGTGGGCAAGCCGGATTAAAACGTTACAGGTAGCAGCAGCAAGGTTTACACAAGTGGAAGGATCTTAGCGAGGAGAATGGGTAATTTTCATTCGGTGGAAGAAGATAATGAAATCTTTTTTTACGGAAATTGTTGTGGTCTTGAATTTGAAATGTTGACGATATTGGAATTCATGGTTTCTTCGGTTGTAGTTAGTGTAACTTTTTTTCACGCATAACGTTAACGCCTTCTTGCGGCAATTTCGCAGCCATACTCAGGTCAAGGAGTCAAAGACCAGTGTGGTAATTAGTCTCAACAAGAAATCTGAAATCTGAAAATCAAAGGAATTCAAGAGGTTAGAAAGGCCAAATAAACCTCTAGTGTGGAAGGAATCTGTTTCTATTTACTAAATGCGCTTGTTTTGGATACAGATTATCACAATGTGTCGGTGTATGTCATCGTTGAAATCGTTAAGTTCAGTCAACAGATTTCGTTATTATCATGCTTCGGTGTCGTTACAACTAAATAATGATTATTTCAGAAAAAAATCACTTTGATCCTTTATTTTCAATCCCATTTTTTTAGATACTGATTCTCTTGATTTTTGCTTTTGCAACCGCTTCTACTCTCAGGGAAGACTAAAGTGTAGATAACGGTCAAGTCAAATCTATTGGTTGGTGAGTCAGGGATTCAAAAGACTGCAAAGGTCGCATTTTTCTTAATCTATCACTGTAAGCCAACGTGATCATTCATATGGAAAGTTTATATGAAATATTTAAGGGCTCCCACATTGTTGAGTAAAGGGGACTTTTTCACGCTGAATTGGAGACCGAATACAAAACAGCATGTCTCTTTTCTTTTTAATTTGGTTTCTTGGGAACATTTGATGGAGGAGATTTCAATGCTTGTCTTGTGTTTTGTTGAAGTTTCAAGTGATGGTCGTTTTGAAAGCCACGCAAAACATTCTGATCTATAGGCTCAGTGTTACGTCTTTGCCTTCTGAATACTTGAAAACAGTGAAACGCAGATCCTAGTATTCGATATCGTCACTCATTACCGTTACCGTTACCGTGAATGTTGTTCCCGTTTCGTTATCGCTAAAGCAAAATTTGTCCCCGTTTGCGTTCTCGTTATGGCAAAGCATGCTTTTCTGACTAATCTGTGGGACTTTTGAGTCTAAACTATGTTTTATCATACGTGCACAACATTTAGCAAGGGGCAGTTTTTGTTTTCAAACACAGAGACTGTCAAGAAGATTCCACATCGAAAAACCGTTCGATAATTTCACAGTTGTCGTGGACTTCTTTTTCATTGCCGTCCAAGTGAAGCAATTGTTTATCCTCTTGTACGTTGACAACTTCGGTATTCATTTCGTTCTCCGCCACCACGTCAATCTCACCGCCCATTATGTCATATAGCCAATCTTTGTTCCTAATCACACCCCGGGACTTAAGGATCGCCAAAACCTTGATAGCTTCTGGGACGAGACTTTATCTCTTGATTTAGAATGTCTTTTCTTCAGGACTGTTTGTCTGATACGGAAAAGGGTGATTCAGGGGTTTCCGACATAGCCAGCGTAGCAAATTAGTCTTTCGCCATACGATGAAGTATAGGAAAAGAAGATTTTCGAGTCTTGCAAAACTCGATGACGTCCTGCTCTTCCTGGTGTCGTTCTTCTCTAAGGTATCTCCTGATTCGTTTACGTCCTCATCATCGCTTTTACGTTTGACAACATCAAATCCAAGCTCAGTTTCAGAAAGTATCGGAGAAAGCTCCTTCTCAGTTATAACTGAGGTCTTGGCCAAATCATCCTTGTGATGACTGTTGCACAGATTGTACACCTCATAGAAGAAAGATTTGATGGCGCGGATTTTGGATTTCAAAAAGTTGACATTTTCAAACACCTGAAGCTTGAAGTACCGATCAAGGACTATCGCCAGATAAAACAGCTTGCTAGAGCAAGGAGCTTTTGTCGTGCCTCGTTCAAGCCTAATTGTTTGAAGAATCTGTTTCACAAGCGTCGGTGAAAGCCCTGGAATCGAAAGTCTTCAAGAGCAGTAAATCTTCGGAGTTGTCTTTTTAACAGTGGGATAAGACGATGGTTAAAGTTTAAAAGCGGTAGTCAAAGGACTTCTGAAATGTTACGGGGCTCTATAAGATACTCCCTTTCTTTCATCAATTATCTCAAACCTCTCAAAATCAGAAGCATCTTCGACAGTCTCTTTTAGGGGGTAAGGTAAAGCCATCTGAAAAATAAGTCTTTTTGTCAAAAGATACTTCTTCTTTTTAAAAGATAATTCTTCTTGTTAAAAGATGCATTTTTGGTACTGGCTTCGTGTCTTCGGGTGACGGCCTAAAGATGTTCGAAAGACAGATTTTATTCCAGATGATGTCACAAAGAACTTCTTTCGAGAGAATTATGAAAGCACATTCGAACGCTTACGTTGATACAAATCTCTATATACCAAGGGACTAATGAACACGTTAATAGAAGTCACGCTATGTGGCAGGCACCTTCAGATGCGTTGAAAGACGACACGATACGTGTCACAGAACAGTTGAAACCATCATGATTGGGTATTTATGTTCGAACCACATTTTGAATACTTCATGAAGCCCCTTTCTCCAACACTTAGCCATTCCGGGCCATGGCTGTTGCCTAATTCGGTCCAAGAGAGAGCATAAGAATGTCAGTTTCACCCAACAGCGTGTCCTCAACTTGTTGTCATCTGGCAACTATTACGAGAATAGTCTTTGTGCTGACGATGAACTACACTGCTGGAGATTTAGTAGTATATTCAATACCTCAACAAACCATAATTTTCAAAAAGTGCAAAGCAAAAAAAGGTTCAGCGTGTAACCTGATTCACAATCGATACAAGTTTAATGCCGCAAGACTCGACAAAGCATCCGTTGAGCTATGCGATGGTAATCTTCTTTTGATGTACATATAGACTTTCCATCCATGTATTGGCAAACTGCTTCATACCACCAGATACCCAAAGCTTGATATTACCAAATGTGAAAGTTTCATGTCTTTGACTATACATTTCGCCTCATCCGGCGTTATAACGTCACCCAGGATCATCTAAGAGATCCAAATAACCTGAGAAAAGGATCAGTACAGTGGCATGTGTAACAAAACTTTAAAGGCTTTGAAAAAAGCTAAAGCGAGTTGCAAAGAGAAACATCCACCCATTTAGATCAAATAGGCTTCATCACTGTCTTTGTAAAACGACATAAATGTCTGAGCTCCTGGTGAAGTATATAGTCATCCAGTACTCTGATAGTCTTCCGAAGTATTTGGCCCAAGAGATACATTAGAGGATCAGAGATCCTCAGTTGGAGTACTGCTTACGACACCATTAATTAGGGTGGCATTTTTAATGGGAAAGAAAAAACGATCCTTCATCCATGCAAAAAGCTTTTTGGCCAACACTGACGATGTGAAATTCACTAACCACATGTACACACTCTACTATTCCCCAATCGTATTATCAATCAGAAGTTGACAGAATGAATATCTTTCAAGAAACCGTAGATACTACCAACAAAACAGAAGTACCTTTCATTCACTCGTTTCTTTTTATCTACACCCAAATTCATTCAGCTCATTCAATCCGTTTAAATCATTCAAATCATTCATATCGCTCATAACTTTCATTTCTGGTATTAACTCAACGTGCTCGTCTTTCACTCAATACCAAAAACCTATACAGTGATAACCCTCAAGGCAATATCGATTCCACCGTCGCAGTCTTTGTTCGTCAATGAAAAACGGTCTCCGCCACTAGGGCACGCTTTCCATCCAGAGATACCATTAAGCAATAAATGACCATTTTCAATGGAGAAACCAGAAGTAGCTGGTTGACGACCGGTAGGAGGAACATCACCGAACTCCCCGGTATTTTGGTCCAAAGCAATGCCTTTTCCATCCTGGTCCACTAGAGTAGTGCTTTCCGGGTCAAGAGTTAAGGTTAAAAACTCGCCTTCAGAGCCACCGACGGAAAATACATGGGCGTGTTCGGCTACTTTTTTGATGCCCGCATTCTGCACCAAAGACCCGGAGTGGATGGCTATAAGTCCAAACTTTTGGACGTTTTCGGCGGGTTCAGAGGGTGCGGCGGTGGCAGAAGATTCGGCGGGAGAAGATTCTGCAGTTTCGGACACCTGGGAGTCCTCTCTTTTTAAGGGAATTCTCGTGTTTGCCGTGCTTGTGCTCGTCCCACTAGCGCTATCTATATTGGCTGAGTTTCTCACGCTAACGGCTACACCCAAACACCCATCTGCGTTGTTGTTGTAGTTGATTTTTGAATCGGAGCAAACATCAAAAGCAGAGCTATCGTTGTATGCCAAGTATCCGTTTTTGAAGGAAAACCCGGCCTGGGGTGTGCCGTTCAAAGTAACGGCCTTATCAGAGCCAATTGTGACGTACTTTTGGGTGATGGTGTCGACCAAGGTGGTGTCGTCGTTCAACACCAATTTCACGTCGTTTCCGGAAGACGCTGTCAAATCATCTCCGGAAGCTTTGAAAGTGGAATATTGATATTTGGAGCCAGAGCGGATGATTAGAGCATCGAAAGATTGCGCGGCGAGAGCAGAGGCAATCACGGCGAAAAAAGGTAAGGCTTGCATTGTTTGTTTGTAAGATATGTGGAAATGTGTTTGATAGAGAGTGAAAATCTGAAGATGGGGTAATTTGCCTTGGTACTTATAGTTTCTGGCATCTACTGTCGACATGTAGAATTGCACGTATGGGAACTTGCTTCCGAGTTAGCGGGGCCTAAAAATAGCAACGGCATGGAGATTACCCCGGAAATCGCACTCACTGTGCCCAAATGACGTCATGCTGCGTAACGTCAACGGCGTAACGTCACCTGTCAGAGTGCAAACCCCTGTAATGACGCGCAATGCTTCTCAATCTGCAGAGATGCCAAGAAATTTTAAGGTACAATCAATGGCTTTACGTCATTAACACTAACTTGCTCATGCGGCGCCGGCGCAATTCCGCAAATGACACCTGAAGCCGTGCAGGTAGCTATCAATTGATGCGCATATCCCGAGGCTGAGTAAATTCCTTTGGCGTGCATCTTCTGACCCCCTATCGGGAGTGAAGAAAGAACCGTATATTCACCTGGTAGTGTTGAGACCTTAAGCAATAAGACGTTCATTTTTACCCCCTCCCCAAACTTCAAGCTTAATGGAAGTCGGTAAGAGCTAGAGATTTTTAATGAAAGCAAAAATAAAAAAATAAAAAAAAAAAAAGAATGAATGAATGAATGAAAAATAAATAAATAAGAATTCAAAGAGATCCTCGATAGGGGTTAACATCAAGAGGAGCGCAGTACAACTCTTTAACCTCCTATCACGAAAAAGCATCCACGTTTGCATGACAGTTTTTGGCCGAATATTGGCCATGAATATACGATTTTTAGAAAGGGTTTCTAAACCTTTCTCTATCTTTTTACTCTAAATTTACGGAATAAAGATAAACCAGTTGATTGGGCCAGTGAGAGCAATCTAAAGCTTAAATCACATAGTTACATGCAACATTGACCGCGACAAGTGGAGTTTAAAAAGACTCTCAAGCTCCTGTGTATTTTGGGGCATTTTTAGAGACAAATCAGACCTTTTATATTGCAGGTTTACTTGCGAAACTTTAACCTCGAGAAAGTTGAGTAAACACACACATTGGGTTTCTTGCAACGCCACCGACTTTTAGTGTGGGGAGAGCTGGGATAATTTTCTATTGTTTTTTTCTAGAGTGCGTTTTAGGTTGTGTCCTGTGCTTAGTCTCCGTCTATCCTCGGTCTGACCTGGGATCAGTGTTGCTGATTACAATTCTTTCGCGCGAAAGTTACAAATAACTTTGAGTTATTAGTAAATTTCGATACTAATAACAAAAAAAATGACTGAAATTCGTAAAAGATAAACCAATAATAAGTTCTCAATAAGTACCAATAACTCAAAATTCTCATGTGTTATTTTCATGATTATGGTGGTCCCATGATACATGCCACTTGTTGTGGTGGTTAGTACCAAACCCACTTTTCCCTCCGCGAACTACCATGCTTTGCGTAAGGACGGAGGACTAACCTCGACTTGGTGAAGTCTGGCTTGTCCCGGGGGTTCTGTAAAGCATGCAGCAACCCACATTAGACCACATTGGCATCGGCTCTAGTTTCCCAATCTGGTAGTCTCCCGGATCCTCAGAAAGTTGTTATCAGGCCGATCGATTACCCACCTTCGCTTGAACTCAGGTAAACTTTTCCCTCGAAGGACGTGCTTTTTTTTTTTCTTTTCTTGAATGTTACATCTGATTGAAAGGGGGGGCGTTCGTTTGCGTGAGCTTGCCCAGGCTACTTCCACCAAAAACAGTAGAGCTCTATGGAAAAGATTCCTCCAACTGCTTCTGAGTGCATGTTTTGTGGCATTACTAAAAATGAAACATTTCTTGTCGGCAACGATGATGGGGGTTTTATTGGGTATTTCCCACCATGAGTGCTATTTTGGAGGCTTTGAGCGAAACGTGACCTTAGTCGATAAGTTATTAATAAATTGTGCTTAACCGTTAAAATAAAAATGAAAATAACTCGCGAAGCCCTGAAAGTAAGTAAAAATGGTTATTTCACAAAGAGTCGCTGATCATAATCATGAAAATAAGTTGAGAATTCCTAAAAATAGTTAATAATATATTTATTTTATCGATCAGGGTATGTTCAGCAACACTGCCTGGGATGATGGTGAGGGTGGCGATCTTTGAGTATGTAGCTATCAAACTAGTAAGAAACCACACAAAAACTCTTCATGATTTTGAAGAATTCTTCCTTTGAAAGCCGAATTATTATTGCGATATGGAGTAGAGCCTAGACAGTTTGTAGCTTTGGAATAGGGATAAATTGTACAAAAAGAAGGTGACGACTGGAATGCGGCCAAGAGATAAATGAGAATACGATCACATTTAACGAAGGTTTTTTGGTTCTTTAGAGATAAGTCTTTCGAGATGAGTCTTCCAAAACAGTTTCCAAAGAAATCACACAAAATTAACTTCATATGAACGGAGCAGATTCATCTACTTTCCGGCCCCTCCAAAGGATATTTCTTTCTTGATTTCCTTTCCAAAAATGAGAAATCTGGGCCAGTTTTCATGTATGAAAAAAGTGCTGAGAAAGTGGTAATTGAACAAGAAAAGTCGTCGATATGGGCCTGTAGTTATACACCCTGATATTGAAGAATGGCCTCTTTTGACTTTCAAACTCAGGGAACATCATATGTCTCGGCCGTGAAAAAAAAAAAAAAAAAAACACATTGAATCGAAGGACGCTTTTACTTCATTTATAAAATAAAGAATCAGTTCTACTGAAGAAACTAAAGGAAAAAGAAGGAAGCCACCAGCCAAGGCCAACGTGCGAGGTGTATCAATTAGACAAGTTGCACCCAACTGTCTAACAATAACCTGCGGAAGTAATGATCGGGCAACGAGTCTACAACTTGGGTCATGGAATGCAGGAGATTTGCACTCACCACTAACCATTGTAGTTAGCTGACCCATTGTCAGCTCCAACAAGGAGGGACTTCACTGCTTGACACTCATTTAACTACGGATCATATGTTCCGCTGGTTCATGGGAAGATGTACCAAATTTCAGATGTCACTTATGCCTTTTGCGGATGGACCGTGAGGTGTTCTTGACTCACCTATATAATGAATGTGAGATGTTTCGCTTCTGGTGGCACAAAATTGGCTTTACTACACACATGCAATTACAGGAGATGATTGCGCCAGTCGACACAAGTTGTGAGAATCTACGCAAACTTAAGTGGTTCGTGAAAGTCATTAAGAAGGTCTATTCAGTTTGGTGCAGGGACTCAGGGCATGGTAATGTTCTTGAGCACCTTCTGAATAGACTATTGTCTCGGGCACTACGTCGGACACTTCCGATGGGCCGGTGACAAGGGGTATTCAGAAATCAGATCAAGAGGTTGATCTCTTTTTGGGAACAGGTTTAACAGTGTAACAACTGGAGGGGAATTTCGTGCCTGGGCTTGTCTTGAGCGCCCGAAGTGAGTTTGCGATCTATTGCAGGTTTCTTCTATATTCTATAGTTTTTTGCGTTACTGTGGGAGGTGAGAATTCGTCGCAGTGACATTCTGCAATATGATGTTTCTTTCAAAAAAAAAAAAAAGAAAAAAGACCGGCTTTCCCACCCGAAGTGTTGGAAAGCCAGACTGGTTTCACTAGAAGATCTACTTAATACACATCAGATATAAGAACCCTGACACAACGATGAGAACCATATATCATATGTCCCCACGGCACAATGCATTTTTTAAAAGAAACATCTTATTACAGGGATGCCCCAAAATTCGGCTCTCGCCCTACTCAGCGACGAAAAACTATATCACTATAGAAAACCGTAATAGATCGCAACCCCGCATTAGGTGCATAAGTCGGGTCTAAGCACGGAGATCTCTTCCATAACTTACATATTGCAGGTTTTTTTTTTTTATTTTAAAGAAACATCATATTGCAGAATGTCACTGCGACGAGCTCTCACCCCGCACAGTAACGCAAAAAACTATAGATCTATAGAAAAAACCTGCAATAGATCGCAACCTCACTTCAGGCGCTCAAGACAAGCCCAAGCACGAAATTCCCCTCCAGTGGTTACACTGTTAAAGAACCTCTACCCAAAAGGAGATCAACCT